>JAQFVV010006278.1:5614854-5617582 GCA_028023455.1 Epiperipatus broadwayi | reverse complement strand
CGATGAATATATAAAATAATTAAAAGAACAAAAAGCAATATATCAAAAAAATGTCATTTTCAAGCATCTCCCACCCAGTTATCTTAAAATCCATACGTCATAACTACGTGATTGGTAAGTTTCAGGTCATTCTTTTTATTATACAAGTACTTTATAAAGCCAGCTTTACTTGCCAGATGATCTCTAGAGACTTGAAATACCTTTTAGTTTACAATACGTTGATAATTCAAATATATATGTATTCTAATAATTTTAATAACTAAATAAATAAACAATGTCCTATGAAATATTAACGCTGAAAATATATATGATGATTTATTCAAATGGTATACACATTGGCAGATTATTTCTTCATAATTTATTATATATAATCATAAATACAAATCGTTGTATTTTTTTTTTTTTTTTTTTTTATGAAAAGGGAATTTATGTCTTTATGCTCCCCTTTCAATTAAATCAGATAAATATTATTCTGATTCTTATGTTATGATGGTATCATATCCGACATGATCAATTTTAATTAGTGATTGTTAATTATATCTCCAGTTAATAATTTAATCTATATGACTACTAATGTCCACTCAAACACACACAAACATATATACTAAAATGGTTAAATATGTTAGCAGTTAAAAGTAATGGTTTTTTTTGTGTGTTTGTTTGCTTAGGATATTATTTGTCATTAGATATTTTTAACTTTCAGTTTTATACCATTTTTGTTTTGCAGTAAATTCTGAGAAAAGCTAATATGATTTGTCTAAAATGTTAATTGTTGTGTTGATTAATACTGATGGTCTTAGGCATTATGTGAAATTTCTAAGAAGTTTATGTTGTACCATTTTAATATTAATAATTTCTTGAACTATTTCCATTATCTAACATTGAACATTGATTTTCTAGGAGAAAAAAAAAATCAAATTCCATTTACCATTTCCAAATACATTATCCTGTAAGTAATAGCATGCATGTTAGCATGTAATGCAGCATTTTAAGTATTATTATTATCCTCTCTTGAACTGATCCTGGCTTGACCAGTGACACTACTAGCATGGGAATCAATTCTAGATCTTCAGATTTCATGAATACTGAATTTAATGTAATACTCTATTTCTATTGATCTATTATACCAAAGACAATAATCAATAGAAATTTCATGTACTTATCTATAAGGGATTTTTCTGATTTTTCTATTTTTTTAAAGAGTAAAATTAATTTGTGATTTACTAATATTATTTATTGTCACAGTAGGTAGACCTATGAGGTTATTTGTCATTTTCATGTGCACAGTTTTTTAAATTTTTCATGAATTGCTTTTTTTCCTCTCTATCCAATATTGCTTGTATTCTACCAATTAAATATTTGTTCATTGGCCAATATATGGTTTGCTACATTACACTAAGTGTGTGTATACATCTTCTGTAATCATCAGTTTCTGATTGTCAATAGATTTTCTACAGGACAATAATGTACATTTCCCCACATTAACATTGTGTATTTCATAAAATGCAGTTTTGTTTTCCAGCATTTGAAGTTTAGAATTTCTGATAATGTGGAATGGCTTTACAAGCTGTTCTGCTTTATATTGATTGCAAAAATTTTCTTTTAATTTGTCTTTTATTTCTGATATTTACATGGATACACTGACACACAAGTATTTGTTTTTCTTTTTGGGGTTTTGTCTTTGTTGTTTGTTTATGGCTTTCTTAATGATTGCTGATTGGATTGTCCTTGTTTTCAAATCCATGACATTTAAATAAAGAATACAGGAAAAGATGTTTTTAAAAAACTAGTAATTTGAGGGAAAAAAATCTATATAGGGCAAACTGAAGAATCATTATCCATCAGCTGTTATTAAAAAAACTTTAAATGGACTACAAAAAAATCACAAATATTATTGGTATTATAGTGGTGTATTTTTACATATCAGGAATAACAGACAAATTAAAGAAAATCTACAATAAAATATAACATTAGAACAGCTTTCCAAAGTCAGACTACACTGCAAGGAATTCTAACAATTACAAAACCTAAACTTTTAAACTTTGAAAAACAGAAACTTTGAAAAACTGAAACTATAAGTATAAAACACCATGTGAATGTGGAGAGAAGTACATTGGTGAGATCAGTCACCACATGGAAAAAGAATGACTGAAGGAGCACTGTCTAGTGTTTTGGAAAAAAAAAATAGACATATCTAAAATAGACAATACCTGTTACGAATAAACATATGTTTGATTGGAAAAATATAAACATTGGATAGAAAAGAAAAAAAATGTAAGAGAAGAAAATTAAAAGGCTGTGCACATTGTAATAACAAACTAAGCTCATAAATCAATCTAGTGTAATGTTTGGTAGTCATGAAGTTACATTGCTTTTAGGAAAAAATCCAAAAAATCAGGTTAATCATCATGGGTAAGTATATGAGATTTTTGGCTGCTTGTTGTCTTTAGCAGAATAACTCAATTGTTTACCAGATTTACTTTAAATTCAATATTCACAAAACTAAATGGCCAGTTTCAGTTACTATGCTATTATTATCACTTCTTAGGCCAGAAATAGTTGAAGAAGAGAGAAGAACCATAACACTCAAAATAATTGACTTATTAACTAATCTGTGTGATTATTAATAAGTGGAATGTATTAGAAAGTTTAAATAAAGTATGAATATTTAATGTTAGATGATGGAAATATTCCATTATATAACTACTTCTAGAATAAAAGAGATTGA
>JAQFVV010006278.1:5334854-5609854 GCA_028023455.1 Epiperipatus broadwayi | reverse complement strand
TGCATCCACATATAATTAATAGAGCATATTTATTTACAGGTCCACATTGTAACAAACTTGTTTTTAGTGTTTGAATATTTCAGCAATTTCTTCTTTTTATAATGTAAGCAGAAGCAATCATTTGCAGCAAATGAGAAATCATTTCAATTTCACACCCCCCCCCCAAAAAAAAAAAAACGAAAGAAAAAATAATATTACACTAGAGATAACTTTTGAGATAATTATATTAATCAATCTATGACTTACAAATACAATTAAATATAAAATATACTGGTTCATATTTCTCTTTATTTGATATTGTGTAATGCCATTATTTAACTTCTGTAGAAAACTTTTACTTCTAAAATATTTCAATATCTTTTCTAATTCACAATGGCTATAAAATAATTTTATGAAAATGTTGCAAGAGATATCTCGTATCACTCCTAAGAAAAAAAAAAAATCCATAATTATCATTTAAAGTTTATGATATATATATATATATATTATAAGCATTATTTAAGTAAGTGTTAAAGTTTATGATATATATATATATATATTATAAGCATTATTTACGTAAGTGTTAATATACTTGCATAAAAAGTATAGCCATAAAATTGTAAAAATGAAAACATAAACTTAATTTTTTTTAAAAAGCTTCTACCTTCAATCAGTGGATTCTTTTTTTAGCAACGGATTGCTTTTATGAAATGTTTTTTATTATTATTATTATTATTATTGTAAGCATTAATAATATTAACTATTATAATATCTGTCTACAAAAGTATAAAAAATAACAATAATTTGCAAAATTATTAACAAAAAAATTATTTATCCATTTAAATTGAAAGCAGTATAAAATACCTCTCAATTCGAAAAAGTGGTGCATAAAACTTATTTTACAGGAGCTAAAATTAAACTAATTTGATTGTACTTGTTCAATTCACAAAATTATATTAAATTAAGGCATGAATCAGTACCACATGCTAAATATAGAAGTTACATATAGTTTTCTAATATGTTACAGTCTCACATATTTTGCCAAAGAAGCTCTCCAACAAAAATAGTCCTCAAAGACATACAGCATTCATTTGCTTTACATGTGCAATTCTATAAAATGATTTTACAATAGCAGATTTTATAGTGTAACATCCAGAAAATTGAAGAATATATATATATATGATCTTATTATTGTATTTTAATTTTTATGGAGCAACCTTAAATTTAAAAAAATAATACCTTTGTGATGTACTAATACAGTATCCAATTCTCACTTCTATATACATGGAATAAGTAAAATAAGTCATATATATATATATATATATATATATATATATATATATATATATATATATATATATATGATATATATATGGAGTACAAATTAAAAAAAAAAAATATATATATATATATATATAATTAAACTTCAACAGATATTATTTTGTGATGAAATACCCTATCATTTTACATGTTATAAGAAGCAACTATACATTGGGGCTAATTTTATACTTTAGCATTTAAATCAATCTTTTTATTTTTAATATTACCAAGATGTTTAAATTGAAAGATTGTCTCAAATTGATAACAATACCAATTAAAATTTGCTGAGAATTTTTCTTCCACCATTGGATGCTTAAAAAATTGAGTTTTTAATATTAGTAAACCAAAGTCACTATATGTTGCATCCTAAACATTTGGCCCATTCTGTAAATCATATTTGAAACTGGAAAACATAGCACTATCATTAGACACTGTAAATCCAAGAAGTTGAAGTTTTTGTTTTTATTTTTGATCAAGTAAAATTTAAAATCTTACCATCAAACTGGACTACATATTGATCCCTAATTTATTAAACTGCCTAAAACAGTCACAAAAAGTATTGGAAATTATTTTAGAGCAAATATACATTTTTTTCCAACATTTAAAAATGCTTTAGATTTTTTGTCTATAGTAATAATACTTCTTTTTGATCCATCATGTAGGAACATTATAATATGAATAAAAATTGATGACCAACCAACTAATTTTAAACAATGTTTGATTAATTAAGTCAAATGTCTTGATCAAATTAATAAAAATAAAATATAAATCACTGCTTGATTTCCTGCATTTTACTGGAATCAAAAACATTCCTATTATGTTTTTTTAATTCTCTACTGAGTCTCTGATGGTAATTTATCTGAGGTTTAAACAAACTATTAAATATGATCCTCAAATGTAGTTTTGCTAACTATAATAGATAGTATTGATACTATAAGATAATTATAGAAATTTTGTGACTGAAATTTTGTATACTTATTTTATTTTTAATAAGTAAAACAATAGACACATCCATAAAATGAGGCAAGAAAATTTTATGAATTAATATATGTTTAAAAAATTCCAATGTTATTGAAGTTAACATTTCACTGACATTATTAATACTTTATCAGGCATCTCATAAAGACCATTAGTCTTACTATTTTAAAGATTATAAGTAACTGTATTGACTTTATTAAGCTGGATGTCTTTGTCCAAATATTGATGATGAAAATATTCTTCTGTCCATTCAACATATGATTGTCATTATATAAGAAACTGTCTTTTCTGGATTTAATGAATTTTGATACTGTTTCTCAAATCAATTTGCCATTTTCATTGCATCAAAAAAATCTAGAGATCACAATCTAAATACTTATATCTCTTCTGAAGTTTTATTCTACCAATCAGTTTTAAATATTTGTATCAGTTATTCAACATGTGACAAGTTCCATATTTAATTTATTATTCTTCCAAATAGAAAGAAGTGACACATTTTCTTTTAATAAAGTCACTAATAATAAGACCATTGGCTGAAAACCAGTCATGATTATTTTTAATGAATCCAAAACAGTTATTCTTTAACCACAACACATTCTTTAATAGAATTCCATGCCTCAATAATACTATAATCCTAAGAATCCAAATTAGCAATAAAATACATGTGCAATGACTCCATAGTATCACCTTATCACCTTATGTTTGACACCATTAATTCTTCATTGTCACAATGAAGGATTCCAAATATTTAAGATACTAAATTAGCTTTACAGTAAATCCAATACCATGCATTTTTCTTTCAGATTGATATGACATTTCAAAAACTGCATAGCCATCTAACTTCAATCATCTGAAAGATATGTTTTACTAAGAACAGGTATTTTGAAATCTTTGTAACCATCTAATCTGCCCTCCATTATGGTCTCAAAGAGTTTGTATCAAGTAATGTTTGAATATTTCATGTGTCAATGTAGTACTTACTCATAGTACTACTGTAACCTCATCACTATTTCAAGATAACCTTATTACCTCTATTGTTATAATGAGTAATAACAAGCTATATAGATTGCTTGAGAAAGTCATTTTGATTGCAATTTGTATGTCTTTTTCACTTCCATGATAGGCATGTCATCTCTAAATAAGGCTACATGATTATTCAATTTTTGTCACTTCTATCTCATTAGAAATGTGGATGCACAAATACATATTCTCATTCTATAAGAAAATTACTGGAGGGTATCAAATAGTCATAACTACAGAGTCATATACTAGTTTAAGCAAATAGGAAAGAAAGAGAGAGAGAAAAAATAATAATTGTATTAGAAATAAAAGTCTTTTATACATCAACATCATACCTTTACAGCAGCATAAGGTGCTATGGGTTGGATACATTTATTATTCACAGTTAGCCCTCATATCTGAATATCATTTCATATTTCACTACATGAGAAGTCATTTAATAGCCTGACCACAACCACTAATATGTTGTACACTTGTATAATTCTTAATCTATCAATGCACCAATATTCATATATAACACACATAAATATATATTGTATAATGAATCAATTTGCGAGTTGAAAGTGCACAGCTCATTTAAAATCTATCACATTATAAATATTTTGACCATTGTCTCCTATTCAATAGGTATGTACCTTCCCTCTATGAACTAGAGGCTTGGAACAATTAAATTTTATATCAAAAATAGTCCAACGTTTTTACGTTTACCCATATATAATGTGTAACTTATTAATGTGACAATTTACACAAATCACTCACGGAGATAGTTTAAGTACGTTAGTTTTTTTAAAAAAATGCACATTCTAATCTGAATATATTTCTCCAGACTTATAATTAATAGAGTTATGTATTTATATAAAGTGATTTTAATATAATCTGAAATTTTAAGATTTGCAAGGTATTTTTTTTCCATGTGTTTGTTATTTTGGCTGAGGGATTAAGATTTATTTGTTTTCAAAATGTTTATGCACATTTGTGGCATAATTATTGAAAAATGGTTTGTTTTTTTTGCAATTTTTTTTTTTTTACATTTCTCTTTCTTACAGATTAGAGGTGGTTTTGTGTTAAAGGTGTTGGAATATTGTTGATGTCTTCTTCTACTAGAATATAGGATAAATATTGTATATTAGCAATATTATCTAAAGATATTTTTGCTAACTAATTAAGTACTTTTGCTGAATTAATTCAAAATCACCGCTTAAATTTAATTTTCTAATTTTATGACTAACTATATTTACTCAGAAGTATCAAAGAATTAGATGTAATATTTTTATCAAAATCAATCAAACATTCTGAAACATTTTGAATAAATATTTGTGGCGATTTTTTTTTTTTTTTGCATTTTAGTTACGAGCAGAAATGTTTTCTCTATCAAATTTAATATTTTTTTATATTTTTCTATTATTTATTATTGTATGCAATATCTTGTTAGCATGAATAATAAAGGCTCATAATTTCTTTTTAATTCACTAAAATACATTTAGGTAACAGTTTTTAAAATATTTTTGAGATATAAGCAAAATAATATATAATAATTTAGGGCACGCTCCTTTGCCACTTTGTAATCTATTAATTCATTTAATTAAAGTTGCTTTTAAAAGTAAAAAATAAAATTTGGAAAACTATAATTCTATATTAATAAATTCATTTTGTTTTCTTATAGAGGATCTTCCCATTTATTGTCTTTATTAATTATTCCACTATTTTCAATTGAGTTTTTTTTAAAAAAAAAATTCTATAAATGACATAGAGTATTCAGGCACTTAAAATCACATATTGCAATAGACAAAAGATGTTATTCTTTTTAAGTGTGTTGCCGAATTGTTTTACCATTATTTGGATTAAATACTTTTTTTCTAAAAGTAATTTAGTTTTGCAAATACCAGTACAAAAAAAATATGTTTGATACAAAAATTATATTTTTAATCATTATAAATCATTTTGCGTTTATTAACTTTGCTCATTCATCCCATTACATCAGCATCATATATATCTGTATGTGCAGGTATAAGACTGTACAGTGTATTAATTTACATATTGATACAAAGTCCATTAAAGGTCTGCCCATCTCACATATGTATGTAAAATGGATTATTGTTCTATACATGAGGGGTCAGAATGTCTAACGTCAACATGAGTAGGATGACAACCTTGGCACTAACAAGGGATTTGAACATTCCATTATCAGATTTTCAATGAAATAGAAGACTGAGGAATTGTGAGTTGGAGTAGTTTGAAGCCTGACCATTAAAGTATGAAGATTGGCTATCTTAATATAAAGCTGAGCACTGATTGTATATATGTGTGGAGATGATAATCTGGACCAACTGAAGAGTCCTGGTTTAACACAATATATATATATATATATATATATAAATATATATACATATATATATAATCATATATATATATATATATATATATATTGTTGATTATTTATCTTGTAAACATGTGTGTGATTCGGTGGATCAGCTATATGAGATGGTTTGTAGAGTTGAGGGTTGTGTGAAAGTCTGAGTTCGAATCCCTTATATATTACATATATATCTGTATGTGCAGGTGTAAGCCTGTACAGTGTATTAATTTATTATTATTATTATCATTAGTAGTAGTAGTAGTAGTAGTAGTAGTACTCCTACTAATAATAATACTATTACTACTACTACTACTACTCACTTTAGGTATGGTTGCATTCTTTTCAAAATGTTTTATTAATTAGAGTTATACTTTTCAATGATTCTTTATTGATTTTTATTTTATGCTTAAACTTTTCTTGTGAATGCATGCAGGCATTTTTATTTTTAAATAAATAGATTATGATTAATTTAAACCTAGAAGCGACGCATTTTCTTATCATTTCATTGACTTTAGGATTAGCAGAGGATACAGTTTTTCAATCTGAAGTTGTTGAAGTTTAATTTTAAACATTTCTTTGAAGTGAATTTTTTAGCAATTTTATGACACAACATTTTCAGTAAGCTTAGGATGGGAAGTAATTGTACTCTGTTTACATTGTTTAAGATTTTAAAAATAAATGGTTTTTATAAATAGTCAATGTAGTTAGTATTATGATTTTTGTTTTGTTTATTTTTACATTGAAAGCTAGCGTCCACGAGTATTTTCGTTTTCGTGTCAATAATTCTCTAAGCATTTATTACGTTTTTCTCTTATTACAATTTGTAGTCTTTGAGGGAACAATATCATTATTTTTCATAGATTTGTAGTGTATAAAAAGTTATTTTACATTATATTTTATGACTTGGTTAAGATTTGATTCGATTTTATTGTGAAACATTATACGGGATCAGAAGCATTGAATTTTATGAAAAAGGATCGTCAGTTACAATTACACATGGGCCATTAATTTTTATTACGTTATATAACTGGAAATCGCTCCAATCATTTAAATGAAAATATTTTAAATTAATTGAATTAGATTAGATAGTTATTTTGTACTTTGTCATGTCAAGTTATTTTTGAATTCAAAATAATCTGTATGTGAATAAAAGATGATTGGCAAGATTCAAATGTATAAACCATTATTCATATATAGATGTATAAAGATAATAAATTATACTGAACAATCGATTTGACAGAAAATAAAAACATGTTATTGGTTGTTACAATTGCTTCATCTTGAAAAATACTCTATCTATTATATATATGTTGTTATTGTTTTAAAATATTATGAAGAAAATTGGCAGTGAAATAATGATTGTCTTGCCAAGAGTAACTAATTTTTGTAATTTTTCCCCCCAATTTTTCACAAATAAAAAGTAGTAAGACAGTCAATCTACCTAAAATAATGCAGTAACCAAGCAGGAAAAAAACTTTAATAAATGAGAATCTTATAATCCAAAATTAATTTTAATAATTAGAGATTAATGAAAAGCAGTGATGTTTATTATGTAGCTTACAGTTAAGATTATAAAATAAATTGGTTAAAAGGGCAGCAATTAATGGGAATTTCAATTTTTAATGATCAAGTATTATTATTTGTCTGTAGTACCAGGTGGAGTTTGGGAAAAGAGAACTGAAACGCTCATGTATTTGTGGATTTTTTTTTACTATATTACAAAATCAGATAGTTATATATTTAGAAGTATATTATCTAACAAATTTGCTTAAAACATTTTCAAAATAGTTTTAAAATTTATTTATTACATTCTTTTTATTATTTTTTATTTTAAAAAACTATTATTTGCTCACTATTATCTATTATCTTAGGCTTTTAAACTTCTAATTTTAACTTATAAACAAACATATTGATTGGTAAGACTACAACAGGCCCATGGACTCATATATCAATCATTATGACCAAAAATGATTAACCAACCTTCCCAAATAG
This sequence comes from Epiperipatus broadwayi, assembly GCA_028023455.1. Taxonomy (NCBI): domain Eukaryota; kingdom Metazoa; phylum Onychophora; class Udeonychophora; order Euonychophora; family Peripatidae; genus Epiperipatus; species Epiperipatus broadwayi. The sequence continues at coordinate 5,602,209 of JAQFVV010006278.1, read as the reverse complement.
TTATATAGATCTCATTTCAAGTTTGTAACTAGGTATTTTATCTCAGTTCTTTATTAATTATAAACATTTTTTTCTGTGCATAGGAATGCTTGTTATAACTACAAAGGATTCATTTTTAAAACTCACTTTAGGAAAAAAAAAAACACCCCCATATTCTAGTGCCATCTATCTTAATCTTGAGTAATAAGTGATTATTAGATGTTAGTGCATTTAAATCTACATCTCAAGATTTCTCATTTTTATCTTTTCCAATTAGGCTAGGGATTCACAACTGAAAATAATGAATTCGTAAATGCAACAAATATTTTAAACTCCATTTTTTATTTAGAATAAAAACTTAAAATTCAAAACAGTTTCCCTGAAGAGTTATATAAATATTATATTTAAATACATGTATATTTTAAATACTAATCTTAATGAAATCATAAGAGACTTAAACTCAGAATTTCAAGCTCCCTATGGCTATTCAATCCATCTTATATAAGAAATACTAATGACCACAGACATGTGAAAATATTAATGATCTTTAATATTCATATTTTGTGTGAAACCAGAACTCATCTATTATCTGGATCATCTTGTCCCACACCTATATATATATATATATATATATATATATATATATATTGTGCCCTTTTATATATTAAGAAGTAAGGGTACAATATATATAAAATCAGTGCTCAGTTTATATTGAAATAGAAAATCTTCAAACTTAAATGGACAAGCTTTAATTTTCTCCACTTTCCCACTCTTCAGCTATCCATATCATTGAAAATCCAAAGATGGAATGATCAACGTCCTTGTTGATGCAAAACTGATTGTCATACCCATGTTGATCTTAAGTCAATGTTACACCTCACACATAGAACATTAATATATCCATTTAATTAATATTTAAATAATTAAACTAATAGTTAAATATTACATATTCAGCCTGTATTCTACCTATCCTTCTTCTGTATAATTAAATAAAAATATTGAGGTTCTATGCATGAAGGGTTAACATGGGTATAATAACCAAACTGACATCAATAACAGCTTTGAACAATTCACATTAAGATTTTCAATTGGAGAGTGGAGAAAATTGAAGCTTGTTCATTAAAGTTTGAACAATTTCTATCTGAATATAAACTGAACACTGATTGTATATATGTGTGGGAAATGGTGTTCTGAACCAAGTGATGAATGCTGGTTAAACATGAAATATGTATATTGAAGATCATTAATCTTTTTCACATGTATGTGTTCATATGTATCGGTTGTATAAAATGGATTGGATAGATATAGGGAGAATGAAAGTGTGAGTTCAAATCCTTAAATATATAAATATATATATATATATATATACATATTTTGTATATATATATATATATATATGACATATTTTGTGGGTTCATCCTTGTAAAAATCTTCATATCAAGGAACATTCATCTTCTGACTAAGAATAAATTCTAAAGATTAAGAGTTTTATTATTAAATGAACTGTTTGTTTCACCCCAGAAATGTTATTTTATTAATAATATTTAAAATTAATCAAAACATATCTATAAATATTTCAAGTATTGCAAGAAAATCTAGTAAATTTTAAACTGTCAGTGAGGATAAAATAAATTTGCTTACACACATTTATAATATTTGTTATTTTCTAATTATAACATAGCTGCTACTTGAGAAAAGTTATTTCCAATAAGTGCTTAGTTTGTTTAAAAATAAACTTTATAAATTGTTGACATATAATAGATTAAGAATAATTAATAAGGTTTTATAAGTACTTATAATGATAATTACTGTTTAATTCTAGCTCTTTATTTATTTATTTGTTTGTTTTTATGTTACATGAAATTTAAAAATATAAAACTGTAATTACTAAATAGTATTTATGTAAGTAAAAATAATATTAGTGAAATAATAATAATCAGATGTGCAATCCATAAGAATTATTTACAAGTCAGAATCATTGAATAGATCTGTAAATAGAGACCTTCCTATTGCTCTACTGACCAATATTCACTTTCACCCAGTTAACACTATCTTACACTGTGAATAAAAACATCATTTACAAAATCATTACTGAAAGGAGTTTGCTATTAACTGAAAGGATACTCTTTGATTCCTTTTGCAGACCTTAAAGGAACTGAGCAGGGCAAATTCCTAATGTCCACTCCATACGTTCTTGTCATTGCAGCTGTTATTACTATGTAATATGAACATGGATGGACTGCTCACCAACATGCATCAGCCAGCATGATGAGTTTATTGGCTTTTTACCTCTGAGTTTAAGATCAAGAAACACCATGGTCTTTCTTCTCAGCTGCCTGATAAGGCAAAATGAATGTTTGATGATGATGTGCATCTAAAGACTATTACTTCCCTAATATTGTTATATAGACTATGCATTACATACATGATTGTTGAAATTAATATAATTTAAAAAGGCATTTATTTAAAATTAAATGTAATAAATAATCGAGTATTTTATTTATCAATACTATTATTCTTTTGTATTAACATAAATGATATTACAAAAAGTCACAGAAAAAGTATTTTCTGTTAATTAGAACATTTATACTGGCATTACAAGTCTCATAATAAAAATTAAGTTTTAGATCTTGTAAATCTGAATAAAAGATAACAATTTATAAAACGAATTTAAAATATAAAGTTACATTATTAATATTGTCATAGATATGTTTAGATTAAGTTTTGATATTAATATTTCTAAAATAAGTTTGAATTTAGTAATATGAATTCTTATTAAAGTTAAAATTCACCAAGATTGTTATGATGTGGAAATAACACTTTATATAAATGAAGAAATGCATATTTAGTTAATAAAATTTATACTTAATATAACTAATAAACAATATGAGATGTATGTTGTTAAATAAAAGTACTTTCAAAAATATGGATATTAAATTAAGTTAGGATGTATAATTTATGAGTTGAATATAACAAGTAATGTTATTAAAATATTTGATTTAAGACGATTCTTAATATGGGTATTGCATCAGTACTTAATACTGAATTAAAACAAATGAAATATAATAAATACTTCACTTGTTATCTTACATAACTAGTGGATTGCAGTAGTAATATATATTTTAAGCTTATGTTAGGTATTTGATATTTTTAATAATCAAAAAAAATAGATCTGCTTCATTTACTTAAAAATATTATTATAGTTATACATGTGAAAATATATATTATGTCCATTCTTTCCACAAAGTAATAGAGAATAGTTTAAAACTGTCTTGCATTGAAGACAAAGTGCTATCAGCATACTAAATTAGTGGGAGCAATAATACTTTCTTACTTTTTTGTTATTACCTGGAACAAAAATATCAAGACGATATATTGCTGAAAAATTTATATCCATAATGTGTTTAAGAAAAAAATGAATATAAACTCCATTTTAATGTGTGGTTGTTTAAAGTTTCATTACAAACTCATAATAATAAATAATTGATCTTAATTTTGCATTTCAAGCATATGTCACATAATGGAAAAAAGCAATGTTATTAGATTGTAAATTATTTAATTTTTCCTTAAAATTTAAGTAGTTAAAATACATTTTGGGAGCCTTTTAGTATCATTTTTAAATTAATTATATATTTGAAACATGAAATTAAGGTTTAGTTTTATATCTAAAAAGTGTGAGATTTTGAGGCATGAAAAGAAAAAATTAAAAAATTAAAAATGTTAAATTGTTATATATAAAAGATATTACAGATATATTTAAACTTCATTAAATTTAAAATTTATATCTAAAGTTAAATCAAATATAATATTTAATCTAACAAGGAGTGATTAATCATACGTTACATATTTTTTCTAAATACAGGTTGTTTTGAATGAGTATTAGTAAATAAATCATTGCAAAGTAAATGTATATAATGGATTTTATTAAATGTAAAATACTTTTGTGCATAATTTTTAACTCCATGGAGGTTTTTTAACAGAAGAGATCTGTTGGATGAACTGTAATTTAGAAATGATTAGATAATTTTTCTAGTGTTTGTAATCACGTTTGAGTAGCAAAATTGAGATTTGTCATAATTTTAAAAATATATATATGTGTTATGTTTTTGAACTTCAATATATTTTATTTATTAAAAATAAAGAATTCAAAATGAATACATACAAAATGTATATATAGAAAAACATGATTCAACACTTTGACAACATGGTAAGCTAAGCATGCTTTTGACTAACTGGTTGTCATATTTATATCAAAAGTTGTCCAAGAAGCTTGTGACTTTTATAAAAGCAAAAACCAGAAGTGGGGATTTACATAAAATTAGAACAGTATGTAAATAAATTAATTCAAATGAGCCACTTTTTTGATAGAAAGATGCATAATTTTTTTGTTGATTGTATGTGTCAGGCTCTTTAACTTTACATTTAGCATCATTTATTTCAGATCAGACAGATATAGGTTTGAAACTGTGACCATATTTAGACTTATCTTCAAGGAAAATTGATTTGACTATGATATTAATTTTAGATTGATTGTATTGGTATCTGTGCTATGCAATTATTGTAGACTAATTGGCACATTTCCCATAATAAACTGAGTTCATTTTGTATTGTTGCATATAACTTTGTATACAACTTCTGTATGTTTCAGTGCAGATTTTGTTTACACAGTGGAGAGCCCTGGAGTTGTATGGAAGTAATATCCATTTTTCCCCATTAGCTTTACATAAGCCTGTTCCTAATTTTAGCAAAAAAAACCAACCTTTATAAATATAAATGAGAGCTGAATTTTTATATCCAATGTTACATAAATCATTGATATGTATTTCAATATTAGCTTTTTGATCAGATTTGAATTTATGTAACATTGGATATAAAGATTCAGTTCTCATTCAAATTTTTAAAAGGTTTTATGCTAAAATTAGAAAAAGAGTTATTCAACCTAATAAAAATATCGTGTATATCACTTCCATATACACCCAGAGCTATCCACTGTATAAATAAAATGTGCAGTGACACACACAGAATTGGCCTTTGCACCCCTCCTGCCCTGAATTGCCTTATTTATATGAAAGACAAACTGTGTCCAGAGCAAAATAAGTTGTATGCAAAGTTATATACATCAACACAAATTGCCATACAGTTTATTACAGAGAATTGTGTGTCAATATGTCTATAAAAATTGTACAGCACAGATACCAGTACAATTGAGCTTAGACTAATACCCAGGTCAAAAACATTTTCCTTGAAAATGTCTAAACATGGTCACAGCTTTGAACTGATATCTGCCAGCACTGTCTGCTCAAAAGAAATGTTGCTAAATGTAAAGTCAAATAGGCCTGTCATATTGCCCACAATATACATGCAATCAACAAAAAAGAATTATGCATCCCCCTATGAAAAATGTGGCTCATTTAAATTAACACATTTACAAATTATTCTAATTTTATGCAAATACCCACTCTTGTTTTTTTCTTTTATAAAAGTCACAAATTCTTGGACAACTATTGCTATAAATATGACTGCCAGTTAGTGGAAAGTATGATCAGCAAACCATGCTGTTAAAGTATTAAACCAAACTTTTCTTTACATAGATTTTGTATGTATTTATTTTGAATTACATTTTTTCTGAGAGAAGTATTTTAAAATATCAAACTTAAAAATAAAGAAGCTTATTTGTCTTTATATACTTATCTAATTTTTAATTATTATTATATACTATGTTATTAATATATGGTTTTGAAATAAGATAAATTGATAGAATAGTAGTAGTAATAGTAGTAGTAGTAGTAGTAGTAGTAGTAGTAGTAGTAGTAGTAGTAGTAGTAGTAGTAGTAGTAGTAGTAGTAGTAGTAGTAATAGTAGTAGTAGTAGTAGTAGCAATAACATTAAAAGCAGCAATACTAATAATAAAGATGATGATGTTAATAATAAGTTCTTATTAATACTATATATTTGTTGGAATCTTACTTCATTTTTTATATTCTTTGTTTAAATTTTTGTTATAGGTAACACAATCTTTGTTTATTCAGTTTAATTTAAAAATATACAAATCCTTTTCTAAAATTAGTCTTTTTCCTCATTTTGTTTGAATTTTCTTTTTTTTAGAAGTTGGTTTGGTTTTAAAATTAAAATAGAGTCTATAATTTTTTTCTTTTTTTTTAAACTTTAAATAATTTAATATTCTTAATATTATTATTTTTCTTAAAATTAAAGTAAGTTTAATAGCAATTACTTAAAGCAAAATTCATGTTGAAATTCATAATTCTTTTTAAAAATGAAATATTTAAAAAAAATATTAAAATTCGTTTTAAAGAGTTAAATTAACTATAAATATTAAGTAAAATGATCTTTATAAAACTAATTTTGAAGCTTTTTTTTTAAGAGAAAAAAAAGATTATGAAGTTAAAAAAAATATTTTATCCATTTACCATATTTTATTCACTTATCATTGTTTTATGTTTCTTTCTCTATATCCTTAACTATCTTTCTCTTTATTCCCCGACCCCCTCTCTCTCTCCTAATCCTGAAGATGAAAAAAGCATGCAAATTTATTCAAATTCTCGTTCATGACAATTGGGATGGGTAGTAATAATACCTGCTGCTTTATTATTTCTAAACAAGGATTATTGGAAAGTTTTTCCGGAAATGGTTCGTTTAAATGTTGTTTTATTTTTACATCTACCATTATATATATATATATATATATATATATATATATATATAATATATATATATATATATAAATATATATATATATATATATATATTTAGAAATTATAAGTAATCTCATTTTACCTATAAAAATATGGTTGTATGTATTTTAAAACACACTTTCGATAGCATTAGTTGTATTTTGAATAGTAAGGTCTTCTCTGTGAATCTTTTAGATCACAATATAGTACTTTGTAGTGATATAGCTTATGCAAAATTATTCTTCTAAGGTATTATATTTAGCAGGCACTTACAATAATCAACTGTCAATATACACCTAACTGGGTATTAATAATTTTAATTTTAATACAATATAGGATTCATTAAACTATTAATATAGACTTTAAATTTATAATGTTCAAGGATATATGAATAACATGGTTTAGGTTTACTGAGGTACTTAATATTCACTATCTTTTAAATATTCATTTTAGTCTACTCATCCAACATGATCTTATAAAGAATGTAGACTACACAATCTGACAATGGATTATAGGTTTTTTAGAAAAATAGATTTGGGTGCACAAATATAAATAAGCTAAGCAAATAATTAAAAATGTTGACTAATATGCATCTATACTTTGAAAATAATTACTAATATACATCTATAGTAAAATAAAATATAATAATTTTATTTAATAAAAAAATAATAAACAGATGGTTTAATGTTCCAGAGTATATCAGTAGTAAAATAGGAACTGCATAAAAATGAGTAATAATAATTTAATTATTTACTAGAATGTGATTAGTAAATAAAAGCTTGATAAACTATTATTCTTTTATACATATAAAATTATAAATATACTTAAAACTTTATTCCACCACAAATTCTTAAAATATATAAATATTTGAAAAAGGTAATTGACCTCTATGATGCATTTTATGCAGATCCAGCACTCTTCAATTGACACAGACTGCAATTTCATAGAGATTTCTTTACCATTTGTACAGTATTTATCAATATCAAATTATTACAGTTTAAACACTAAACAAGCTTCTTGTCTAATGTTTAATACTATCCACTTTAGATAAATAAATTAAAGATTACTCCTAATTATTGATTAAACCAAAGATTGTTATATCATTTCTAGCTCTTATATAAATTTTAAATCTACTTAAAGATTAATATTTTTTGTTGTTGTTGTTAATCATAACCACAAATCCAATTTATACATATTATTTTATTTAAAGAAATATATTTAAAATTCAAAGTATCCACTTCACAATGCATACTTTATGCATATGAATAAATATGTATGAAGCAAATAAATGACCCCACAATAGCATTTTGTCCTTTGGTGATGAGACAAGATCCACACCAGTATTTAAACCTCTGAAGTACACAAGGAAGTCAGTGTGTTTTGTTAGTTAGATGATTAGAGTTAAGAAAGGCTTCTTATCTCTCATGTAATCATGTGGAATGTTTTACCATCATTTATTCATAGCCAAGTGTAATGTAGTTTGCTAATAAAAAGGAAAATAAAGGTAGAATTGATTTCTTTAATAAAACATCTGAATTAGAATTAGTGCTAGAACTTGGTTTGCCATGGCATCATTTATATTATGACAGTTTATCTCTTGATTTCATAAGTAAACTGATTGGATCTAGCTGTGTTAATTATTTTATAACAGGTAGCACAATTCAGATGCATGCATAAAATACTATCAATTCTGAAGGTATGAAGAAAATCTATTACTGATTTGTAAGTCTTAAATTAATATTTTAAATCATATCATATTAATTATTTTAAGTTTATATCATCAATTTTTAGAATGTTTCATCCTCATTTTGAATGAGCAAGCAAAATGAAAGAAAGTGTAGCTAATTAATCGAATTATTTAATTGATTTATGAACGATAGATTGACCTCTTATTCATAGACTTAAACCCCTATTGTATTATTTGGATGTTTAACTACCCCAGTGTTGATTTAGTTAGCAGAATGTTGGAATTAGCTAATAGCATATGTGTATTTCAAGTAAAAATACCAAGATGTTTTGTTTCATATTTTACTATTTTAATCCTAGTATTATAATGTTTCTGTTTCATAAGCATATCAGAATTGACTGATAGCTTGCATATATTTGAAATAAAAATACCAAGAAGTTTAATTTCATATTTAATCATTTAGGGTAGTGCTAATAAATGTTTTTTTGTCACTGGCTTATCAGAATGTACTGATAGCTGGTATATATTAGAATAAAATATAAAGAACTTTATTTTGACATTATATATTCTTATGTAATCTATTCAGTCATTAATATTGGAATTATGCAAAACATGCATATGTGTAAATTAGAAATGCAAAATGTTTATTTAGTATATTTTATTATAAATGTTTTATTTATTTAAAAAAACTTTGTTCAGAGTTCTTCTTTGGCATGCATTCATGTACTATGTTTCCACACATGCACACACACTTATATACCCAATATGATATGATTGCACTATTCCATAATTTAATGATGAACATGTTCAGATTTGATGATGTTGTTTTCTTGATCCCAACACTATATGAAATGCTTGACTAATTGATGATTCTCTGAAAATTTTATTACTCAGTTATTATTTATATAATGAATTGAAATCAAAATGCACCCTATATCTTTCATTGTCTAGATACTACTGTTTTATTGGAGTAAAGCTTAGTTTATGTCATTACTTTTATGATGGTAATTAGTAGTTATTGTAAGGTATAGATTTGAAATTAAGCCATGTAATAAATTAATTCCCCAAGATATTTCCTCATTAGTTTAGATTAGACATTAATTCAGTAATTTATTTTAAATTACTGTACAATAGAAGTTAAGTAGTGCTATATTTTGTATTTAATTTTAACTCACCATACATTAGAGTTAATTAGTACTACATCTTTATTTTATTAATTTAATTCTATTATCAGTAAAGGTTGTTTGATGCATTTAGATGATGGGAGGAGATGAGGTTAAACCATAATTTGTAAATTTAAATGGTGGAACTTTACAAATTTCAATTATTTATTTATTTTAAAACTTAATAGATGTTTTACTCTTAATAATTCATAATTTTTCATCCCATGTTTAATATGCATTTTACACCAATAGATCTCTGTAACCCCCTCTGAGCTAAGCCATGGTAGGATAGCATTATGAAAGTCTCATTAATAACTCAAAGCAAGATCAGACTAGTAGTTTATTCTATTATCAATAGAATTGGCACCCTGGGTATTTGTTGATAGGAATTGTAGGATAGGTGTTAAGGGAGGGTAACTTAACTATATATATATTAGGGCTAAACCATGTGTTATTTTTCATTACACACTGATATATCGACAAATTAGCATCTGCCATTATCAAGGTTAACTTTTGAAAGAAAAATCTTTAGATCTCAAATGGTACAGTGACTGAGGGTGAGATGAGAAATGAGATTCAACTTTAAGTAATTCAGCATTTACAATATGAGGCTTATCAAAATATTTATTTTCCTCAGTTTTTTCAACTATTAATTTTAAGTTAATTTTAGAAGACAGAGATAAAATGAGACAATTTCCACATAGCTGGAATACATTGTGCTTTGTCAACCCTATTTAAATCAGTATGTCTATTTAATATTTCAATTAACTCTCTCATTATTAATCTAGTTAATAAATTGAATCTGTATTAATATATATATATATATATATATATATATTCAATGTATTAATTATATTAATAATTTAGTTAGCACTTTTCTTAGCATGATTACTATATGCTAAACTAAGGACTGTATTGAGTTAGTTTTAGCAGATAAAAACTATGTTTAGTTGCATTAGTCAACTAATTCCATATATGCATATTTGTAATAATTTATGCATTAGTCATTGGTGTACAATGGGCTAGCAGTGGAGACTGCTCCTTTCTAGCTTTGTTTAGATTAGGGCACCAAGCATAGCTACTGAGTTTATGGCTGGTACAATTGAATAGAAAAGAATAAATATTATTATTTGCATTAAGGTTAAAAGTATTTTTCTTTTATTTGTTTAAATATACACCTGGGTCTCATTTTATATGGTAGATAGGTTCCTCAGAAAATGCACACAAAAGAAATCACACATTAATAGACTTAACTTATCTTGAAAAATGGGGGATACGTACTGTAATTTTTCAAAAAGTGCATAAAAGCAAAGCAATGTAAAATTACTTTAAAATTCACATAAAAAAATAAGAAAATAAAATATGACTAATAAACAATTTCAAATTTGAAAAACATTGACACAAGACAAACTTTTTTTACTTTTTTTATTAACTACAGTATTTAATTTTATTCAAAACAATATATTTTTATGCATAATTTACATTTTTTCATACATGTATGGTATTTTAATCATTATTGCTATTTGAGACATCAGATTCATCATGGTGTGATGTGAGATGAGGTACTGCAGCTTTTACTTAAACAAAATCAAGAGGAAATATAACTAAAACATTTTCTAATGATCTAAAATTGAAATTTTTGTTTCCAAAGAAATTCTTTTTCTTGGTTGTTTTTCTCTCTGCTAGAGTAAACTAAAAGTTTAAAATAAAAATAAGAACTTAGACTTACGATAATAAAAAGACACCGACTCATGACTGTTGGGCAAAATTTAATTAAAACTAACAATTAAAAATTAAATTCTTATTTTTGTCTTTAATTTTTTAATTTTCAATTCTGTTTAAATATCAAATTTTATTGTTTCACATCACCTTAATTTTAGATCACGTTATGTAATTTTTAAATTGTTAATTACAATTAAAAATCAGATTTTAATTGTCAATTTTAATTGTGCCCACTGCTGTTACTCACCTTTTAAAAATAAACTTGCAGACACTAAATGATTAATTGATTACATACTCTTTTTATAAAAAGCAAAAATAAAACATGATTTAAAATGCAAAAAAAAACAACATACATAGTATTTTTCATCTATAATGTTTGAACAGATTTACATTATAGTCTTGTAAAAATTTAATGTGTGTATATAAAATGGAAAAATTCTGATATTAAGTGAATTATAAACTTCTTTATTGCATAAAATCTATTACAATACTATTATAAAGCACTAAAAATATTGAAATTATTAGATGGAAGTCAAACTCTGATAAGGCGCTATTACTTTAAATATGATGTGAGTGTGCAAAATTTATAATATTTAAAGTAATAGCACATTATCAGAGCTCGACTTTTAATCTAATAATTTTTATCACATAAAAGAAAACCACATACAAAGATATTAAGAAGAAACATGAATCACATAACTTCAAAATTGCATTAAATAAATTTGCATAAAATGAGACCCAGGTGTAGTTCATTTTGGAGTAGTGATAGATGGACTATCACACGAAACAATTATTAATATCATTAAAGCCGCAATTAAGAATGTCAAAAATAAAATATATCAAATTTGACTTTACTTTATATCAATAGCAATGCTGTATTGTTTACATGGACTATCCTCAAATTTTTTTTGATTAATCAATCATTTTTCTTGGGGGGGGGGATCACTAATACCAGTTATTTTAACCCTTTTATATGAGGGATATAATAAGAAGTTTTAAATCATCAAATAAAAACATTTTTAAAAATAGTTTTATTTCTTTAAATTAAATCACCACAAATTATTATAATGGAACAAAAATCCATAAGCATCACCTTAAATATAAAATAAATATAATTATTCACAAAAATCAACATAAAAATTAATATGTACTGGTTTTATTTTAAAACTATTTTAAAAATATCTCTAAACTTGACATTTTTCATAATATTTTTTAAAAAAATAAACAAAACAATTTTCAAAAAAGCTTTTAAATATTTTTATAACAAGATTTCATTAAATAGTAATTATACAATCAAAACAATATATTGTGTTCTGTAATTTACAAAATACACACAAATAATAATAGCAATAGAATATGCAATAATATTTTTGGTAATAATTTTTATATGTTTATACTATAGGAATCCTTTACAAATCAGACTTTCTGGAAGTCATTTTAATAAATTTGTAAATAACTCCACTAGTGTCAATTTAAAAAAAAACAGATAAAAATGAATAATTTTATTAATACCAAGATCTTATGTAAGTAGCAGAATATTCTTTGAGATTTTTCAGTGAAAAATGTTACATTAACATTAATCTTAACAAAATCTGATATAATTAGTTCACAGTTTCAGATAATAATTCATATTCAAATTTTATTAACATTAACAACTTTCTCCATAAATAATGTTATTAAATATAAAGCACTGAAAATATAAAATAACGTTTTTTTGAAATAATAAATTAAAAAATTTATGTAGAATTGTCATCTGACACTGTGAGCAGGTTAGATTGTGGCTGTGCTAAGGTATTGTACATTTCCCCCCTATGAAATAGCAAAAATTAATTTGCAACCCATGTAAAATTTTGGGGACTGCATGAAAATGATTGACTTTCACCTTTTAAAGGGTATTATTTGTAACTTATTTTAACTGATTTCTAGAAAGGTTTATTTGTAAAAGACTTTTATAGAAAGCACATACAAAGATTATTTCTTCAAAAATATTATTAGATATTTTAGAACTACATAATTAATAGGTACAGGATTCTCAAAATTTGATAAAATTTCATCTGTATTCTTAATTGAAACTGACAGTTAATTATATCAGGTTTGGCTAAGATCATTCTTAAAGCAATGTTTCACTTTTATTTTTATCTTATAATCAGATTAATATTATTAAGACGGTTTTGTATGTAGGTTTATTAAAAGTGACTTTTACAAAGTCTAACTTTTAAAGTGTTCTTCTCAGGATTATATATATATATATATATATATAATAGATATTATTTGTTTATAGGGTTGTCAAAATTAATAAAAATTTTATCTCCATTGATCATTATTAATATAAAGTTCCACTTGTATTTTTACCTGATAAGTAGAGTAATTTGAGAGGGCATTATTTGCAAGTTTATTAAAAAAGTGAGTTCTAGAAAATTTAAATTTGAAAAGAATATTATAGTATGTCATGTAAAGATTATTTCATAAATATTATATGTTATATCAGAAACATTATATAAACTATATTATAATATAAATAACAATTCGTGTCAATTGTTAATACAGAGTTAAATATAAATAAATCAAAACAAATAATATTTTTTATATTATATACAGAAGTATTATTTTTTTATTTATTTATAAGCTATATTATTTTTTTAAAAAGTAAAAACGTAAATTTAGACAGTTTAGTCAGATTATAGAAAAACATGGACATTGGATCAAATAAAGCAAACAATATATAATAAAAGTTTGTGTGCATGCATAAGATAATGGTTTTGTACAGTGTCAGAATGGAAACAATATATATGTGTACAAATCTAGCATTCAATTTAGGAGTGAAACAAAATTGTACTAAGATACATAGAGGCTATGTTTCTGACGTTAGTTATTGCTAACTTTTGAAATATGATATGATAATGGAAAACATGATTTTTAAATATGTATGTGTGTATTTGAAAATTATTCATATATGCAAAATTATAAAAAAATGCAAAGACCGTTAAGTCAATTATAAGTCCAAGAATTAATTAAATCGGTTTAAAATCTAAATTAAATGTTACCTTAGCAAGTAGATTGAATGAAAGTTATCAAAATATAATAAATTAAAAATGAAAAAAATCAGTATTTATTGTAGTAAAATAACTTAGTTTTACTTCACTTATGGTTCGTAATCTATATATTGCACTTGAAACACACATAAATGAAGCTATATTAGGAATTAATAATTACTTAGCACTTTCAGGAGCTTCGTGTTCCCATATTCTTAGCTCATACTACTGATTGTTGTAGTCATCTTTTTAATAAAGATATATGCAAATGTATGCAAATAGCCTAGAAGGCCATTTTTTCAAAATGGATAAGCAAGAATCTTTCCTATAGATGGTGTTGAGGTCATCTGCAATGAAACATGCTTCATTAATTCTGCACCTGGCATCATTGTGCTCGGGGCATACAATTTCATCCATGGAGGGTTCAAACACATGGCCTTTGGAATTTTGATGTTTGAAAAACATAGAGTTGCCAGCAGATTTGTTTCTAGCCCTGTTATAAAAATTAATAGATTTTAATTGGAAAACAATTTTCAACACACAAATAAAAACACGATCTTATTTATTATCAATGTAACACTTAAAGTACAATGTATAGATAGCTAAGTGATATTAAAGCTAGTGATGAATGAAAATAAGACACAAATAAATTTTTATTGCCTATTAAGTTTTTGATTTTGTAGAACATAAAAATGTACTTAGAAGAACACTTCATAATATAATAGAAGTTTGAAATTAAAAAAAAGGAAAATATAATTTCAAGTTATATTGTCTTTGTGAGTTCAACTTTTTAAATTAAATTTGTAATTAAGAAAGAATGAAAATGAAAGATGAATTGATTAAATAACAAAATAAAGTATTAATAAATAAAAACATGTATCCATTGATTTCATCTTCAGGGCAACAGTGATTATTATGTAGGAGAACTGTGTATAAAGAGCCCAAATCAATATAGGAATTAGTTGTTAGTTGGGAATTAAGAGTGATTCATGGTCAAAAGAGAAAAGAGAGCATTTTAAGGCACTGGATATATAATTTAAAAAAACAAAACAAAAACAAAAGTGGTCACAGTAATATATATATATATGTATATATATATATATATATATGTTTTTTCATATATATATATATATTGCTACTTGAACAAATCTAAGTCAGCACTGAATATTGCAAGTCATGATTTTCAATTGCTGTTATAACAAATTTATTCAATGTGTGCAAATTGTATAAAATAAATGCTAAATGCAAACACAAAGTGAGTCACCCAAATAATAACTAGAATTGTCATCATTGATGAATATTGGATATACAAACTAAGGTTATCATATAGCTTGCTTCTCTATCTGTTCAAATATGTTTTTGAGTCGACAACTCATTTACAACAAAACAGCTATAAATATAGCAGAATTCAGTAAAATTACTGACATGATTACTTTCTCAATATTATATTAGACAATGTGATACTAAATGTTGACAATTAGATTTAAAGTATACTTACTGAATTCTTCAATAACTATGATTAATTAAAGCTGTTTATAAAAGAAGAAATTAGTGAATTGTTCATTAATCATTTTTCATTAAGGTTTTATAATACATATTTTTTAATTTTACATAATTTGTTATCTTTCTTGAATGTGAAATATTTAGTAAAGTGAATTTTCTCATGAAAAATATATTTCATTAATATATTTTATATAATTAACAGATAACTTAGTAGAATTTGTACAATGTATGCATATATTTTTAAAAGGTTATTTTTTTATGATTTTCTCTAATTTAAGATTAAAAATAGTTAAATAAGCTAATAAATGAAATACATCCAGAAATATGTACAGATAGATATTCATGTTTTTAAATATATTTTAGTTATTTGTGTATTTCTATAAGTATGATATGTAATATTGTATTTAAATTTTTTTATTCATTTTTATAATTTATAATTTTTGCATTATTTTAAAGTTTAATTGTGGTAGTCATATTTCTCTTTCATTCCATTCTCAACTCATTTGCATGACATACCTTATATTTATTTAATATGTAAGTGGATGAAAAAGAGTTTCAACATGTTTCAAACTATGCTAGTTCTAAAAGAAGATAAATTTTAGAAAATAGTTAATATAATAAAAAAAGATATTTAGGAAGTAGGTAATATAATAAAAGAAGATAAATATTTAAGAAATAATAAGTATAGGCAAATAAGTTCTATGAAAGAAAATGAGAGTGCTAGAGGAATGAAAAACATTCATATTTTTAAAACAATAAGGCTGATTTGCATTAAGGAATATATGCCCATCCTCATATAATATGGACATTTATGCAAGATGTGAATCATCATCAACTCACTATCTTAAAACAATAATTCACATACTTTAAAAAAAAATCAACTTTTTTTTGTGGAAACCATTTTGTAAGATTGATGATGTCATAGGACAGTAACATCCTGAAGAGAATATCATTGAAAACTAGCATGGTGACATTTTAGCCAATAAAATATTGTATATTACAAAATTTATTCATATATAATAATTAAGCTTTCATTATATACTTAAAACATGATTATTATACTTTATCCAGTATGCAACCATTAAATTTATGATATAGTCAAGGTAAATATGATTTTTTATGTAAGTGATTATAATAATGAAAAACAATAATGAATTTTAAAATATGTACATTATCTCAAAATAATATATATTTAATTAATTTCAAACTAATATTTTCATACCAGCAGGAATTTTTATTTTTCCCAGGCAAAAATACTTTATTTTATACTAAATCAACACTGGCAATAAAACAAAAAAGAATATTCATTTATATTAATAAAATTATAGCAGCTAATTGAATATTCCATTTCTTGATTTATTTTTTATTTAATTACAACTGCATTTATGTAAAATAAATAAAATTGAGAATTGTTGCTTTAAACAAATATATTAAACTGTTGCAAAAACCTTCCAAGTTTTATTAATTAGATAATTACAAAAGTAAAAAAGATTGGATAATAGAACATAAATACATCAAAATAATTTTAAAACATAGAATGTATCAATTTAAATTTTTTTCTACATGATCTTATTTTAATTTAATGAATTGTGATTCAGGAAATATTCTCAGATCTTGATAGATTAGAAATGATGAACCATACATTGAGAATATATATATATATATAAAAAAAAAAAAAGGGAGGAAAAGTTAAAACGAAGCTCTTAATTGATAAGTGTGATAGAGAAAATATTTAAAATGTTATCTGGAACATCTCATACCCAGCAATTGGTTTGAGTTTTGGTCACCTCAGTGAGGAGCTAGAATATTCAGACACTAGATCTAAACTATCAACTCAAAACCCAGTACTTATTTAATCCATAACATTTAAGTAGAAATTCTGAAATTTTCGTACATGAAAATGTCTTTAATTCCAGCTATCTAACTTAAATAGCTATATTACATATTTGTAAATACAAGCTCATAAAAGTAATGTCATGCATATATGCTTGTGTATTGTATATATATATATATATATTTATATATTTTATATATATATATATATATATATATATATATATATATATATATATATATATATATATATATATGAAAGCATATTTTGCGGATTCATCTGTGTTAAAAAATATAAATATTGATATACCAACGTTTCAACTTGATCACACAAGTCATCCACTGGGTGATATAAGGTAGAAAGATAGTTGTAGAGGCACTACAATCACTGACTTGGATAATGTTAAAGTTCCACCAATAACAAAAATGTTAAATAAAGAATGTTTTTTAAAAAGATTTTTGCAAATAGGAGGAAGTTTGCAATATCATCTCACTTATTGATACAATCTGGACTTTTAAGTATCTCAATGGCTTCTCTGATTTTGCTCTGGTATATATTATCACTTCTGGATATGATTCTGGTATTAGAAAAATCAATTTTATGATGTGAATCTATAGTATGGAGTGAGAGTGCTGATGATGATGAGTGTGGTTTAAATGCATTACCATGCTCATCTCTCCTAACACTGATGTGATGATTATTCATACCTATGTAAGAAGCTTTACAATTTTCACATAAGATTTGATAAACACCAAGAGATTCAAGAGGTATTGAATCCTTAGGCTTGGTTATTATATTGCTGATATTTTGATGAGTAGAAAATGCTGTATTTATATTATAGCATTTTAATATACGTTCAATACTGTCTGTAGTTCCTTTTACATATGGAACACAAATCCTAGTATCTGATTATCATCTATTTGTTTTCTATTTTGTCGATTTTGGACTTGAAATAAGGCTGGTTTAATAAATTTATAACTATAACTATTTGCTAATAAAACACTATTAATATGATTTATTTCTTCTTTCAGATGTGACTTATCTGAAAGGTTAATTTCTCTATTTAAAAATGTTTTGTCTACAGAAACTATCTGAGTTGGGTGATGATGAAAATGGAAATATAAATATTTTTCTCTGTGTGTGTATTCTTCCTGTAAATTGAAGAAGATAAACTATTTGGTGTTCTGATGACTAGAACATCAAGAAAAGAGAGTTTTCCATCAGTCTCTGTCTCCATTGTAAATTTAATATGAGAATGCATATTATTTAAATGTAAGAAAAAATCATCTAATTTATTTTTTCTATGTTACCAGTATCATATCCTGATGTGATAATCTCTATCAGTGAAAAATCAGAGAAGCCATTGAGATACTTAAAAGGCCAGTATCAATAAGCGAGATGATACATGCAAACTTCCTCCTATTTGGAAAGATTTTTTTTAAAAACATTCTTAATTTAACATTTTTTTTATTGGTTGAACTTTAAGTTTTTTTTTTTCAAATCAGTGATTGTAGTGCCTCCACAACTGTAATCCAACCTATTATCACCCAGTAGATGAATTTTGTGATCAAGTCGAAACATTGGTATATAAACATTTAAATTTTTAATATGGATGAACCTGCAAAATATATGCAACCCATGAAAATCTTTGTATCAATATATATATATCAAATGAAAATGTTTTTATTCAATATTTTTACCCATGAGGTAGTTCTTTATCATTAATAATAATAACATACATAGTAAAATATTCACAATTTTAAGCTTCATCTTGTTAAATGTGGTTTTCACATTTTTTTACATATTTCAAATTTAAAAAAAGAAATAAAAATTTTTTTGTCATAGGAAATCATTACAACTGCTTATTTCTTATACAGCATTTTTGATTTACAAAATATTTCAAAGAACTAATTGATCTTGCTATTTGGAGTAAATCTTTATATTATGTATTTTAATTCAGAGTAATAATTAAGAGCAATTAACTCAGTAATAATGGGTATAGTTAGGGGTTCTAATAACTAGGCAGATATCGTCAATTTTTTTGTAATGAAAGAATAAAGATTTCAATAATACTGTCGATTAATTAATTGATATATCTAAGATAGGTATATGGTAAAAATCAATGAATGATATATTTATTATCATTGGCATTATCTCTTTCTGTTAAATAATGGAAGTCTGGTCTAAGACACAAGTTATTAGCTAGTCTCCACTCCTTCATATATATATATATATATATATATATATATATATATACAGTGCCAATTAGAGGGGACAGGATTAGCAGCTGCTCTGGGCCTAGCATTGTTAGGAGGATCAGCTTGGCAACTCAATATGTTAAACAAGAATAAAGGAGAATGCAAAGTGTGCCATGATTCATAGTACAGCCTTAATTTTACAGGTAGAATCCCCAAATACAATATTCAAGAAAAACTTTTCCAAGCAGCCACACCACAAGTAAAAAATGTAAGCCAGTTTAGAGAAGAGATGCAAATTCGATGACTTTGCAATGAAAGCGATTGCAGCACTCAGAAACCAGCAGAAGTAATAGTCTCAGCCCTCTGTCAGTCAGTTCTGCACTAATAGTATTTTACAATACTAACAGTGTTAGAGTGAATCTACTCTATCCAAGTGCTATCTGAATTTGATCTGCTTGATCGTTTCTGTGACTCATAACTAATTGCTCCTGGAGTCCTGTTTTTGGTTTTGTAAGTAATAACTCTCATTTCTTCTCTCTCCCCATATTCCTTATTTTATATTTTGAAGGGCCTCTAAAATATCAGTTGCCCCAGTCCTTGCATTTTCTCTGAAATGTCCTGTGTGTATATATATATATAATGCTTGAAAAAGAGTTTCCAAACAATCATTGAATACATATTTTTTAAGGCTTTATAAAGTTAAAATTATAACCAAACCTAAACACAAAAAGACTAAAGATAAAAAATAAAATTATAATGGTGAGAACAATAAAGCACAAAAGTTATTCGTGAAACCTTAAACAAATGGATGATAAGACAAAAAAGACAGATTAATAAAGTGAACGGCATAATATTTGGTTCTTTACAGCCTTTATTACAATCATTAAAAAAACCCTTTGATTTATTATAGCGATTTTTTAAAATTCTTCTCCATTGCCCCTCTCCTTTCTATATTGTGAGAAAACTTTATTTTAAATTCAATGTCATATTTAGTTGATCATTTAATAATAGTAGTAGTAATAATAAAAAAAGATAAAATATTTATTGGCTACAGTAAATTATTTAATAATTAAAACCGAATGTTAAAATAATATTTATAAAATAGATAATTTTATAAAATATACTGCAATAAAACGCATAAAAGCGATAGTTCTCATTTTCCATTTAAAAATTATTTACAATAACTTAAAAAAATCGTGAGAGTAGCTGTAGCTGCTTAGCATTCTAATGATGTTTGATCTAGTACATACATTGTCATTTACTACACCGATTTTCAATTTTTTGAAAATTTTGTCTTCGAAGATACAATTGCATATATTTAAACGAGGGCGTTTTGAGAATAAAACCGAAATAAAAATATTGTTAATTAACGAATATTTATATACTCGCAAAACGTAGGTATTGTTATTAAATTAATGAGTATGACTAGCCAAGAAAAATAGAAATTGTCAAAATATATGTGCATTATAGAGGAATGCTTTTATGTAACTTATAGACGAATGTATATTTATACTTGTGTTAATCCATATAGACGTACAAAAGTGATTAGTTTTTATTACGCGGGCACATATATGTTTATGCGAGCGGAAATACACATTTACATTATTATGCATTTGTATATATATATAAGCGATAAAATGAAATTGTTTTTAAAGTTTACCGTCAAATTATATATATGGTAAATAATGAAGTTGACAATTACTCTGCAGAAAGATTGCAAATAAATAAACATTTAAGCAAGTTTTTTTTTTACCCTTAAATAAATAGAAAAACTCTTTGCTAGGAGTGAAGTTAAATTGTTCACTGTTAACACTTTTTTATTGTTTTGATTTTGGTTTTTGTCTTCAACTCTGTTTTTTTTTTTTTTTTTTTAGAAATGATTTTAAAAAAATAAATAATGAAAAAGTACTAAAGTGGAAAAATAAATAAATACATTTTTTAAAAAAATAAGCAAATAAAATTGAATCAAACAAATGTCTAAAATTATTTATATAAATATATAACTCACGTAAAATTCACTAAATGATGTGTGTTTAATGCAGTTTTTCAGTTAATTTAATTAAAGTTTGCTGTAGCATTTGAAGTTTACTTACCGAAATTAAAAAATTCTGATATTTTCTTATTAGTTGGAATATGGATAAAATCAAAAATTATAATAATAAGCTTATTAATCAAAAGGATGAGAAAATTATAATAGCTCAATTTTTATTAAACAAGTTAACAATAGGAAAAATATTTATATAATATAAATACCATTTATTAATTTATTATTGCTAATAACCAGAGATGGGAGGGGAGGGGAACTCGCTTAGGCTACCGATAAGCCCCCCAGATGGCGATTGTGGAATGATCTCATCTGTGAAAAACAAATAAAGAGCGTCGACCAAGAGTAAACCAGTCTGTGCTAAATATTTCAAATCATTTTGCAATTGTGTTGAAATTATTAAATTGTATACAATGTGTAAATACTCATTTATGTGTTAATAAGTTATCACATAATAAATTAAAAATATTATCTGATCAGAATTGTGATTAGGTTTTTGCTCTGCATGATGTTGATTCAGCATTTTTAAAATTTCAGGATATTTGTAAATCTTTAATTACAAAATCTATGGTTAGTTTTAAATTGATTAGCAAAAAGTGAAAATGCTCAGTTTGGGTATCCAATGATTTGATTGAAAGAATTAATCAAAGAAATCATTTAAAATCTTTGGTTGGAGATTTGATGAATTTGAACAAATTAAAGACTGAGATTAAATCTGATATATTTTTTTCTCATGTGTCATAGCATCAGCTGAAAAGCGAACCCGCTAACCCGGGACAACTGCTTGTAAAGCAGCTATCACTGACCTCTCGATCACCAATGCTTGACTTATATCTGATATTTGGAAATTAAAATTTCAATGTTATCAAAAATATTTTAATGATAAAAATATTTCTTTAAAATGAGAATTGATAAATTCTCTTATAAAGAAACCTCTGTCAAATCAATTTAAATGTATAAAACACAATGATAATTTGATTGAAGTAGAAAATAACGAAAAACGTGTTGCTGACTTGTTTAATAATTTTTTTTTCAGACCCATCAATAGATAGAACACCAGTACAAGAATTGTCTTTTGCTGATTCTTCTCTAAAATCTTTTTATGCCAGCTGTTACTGATATGGATTTGTCTAGTAAAATTGATGCTTAAAGAATGTTTCTTCAGCTGGTCTAGATAGGTTAATACAAAAGATTCTTAAGGAAAATAAATCAGTTTTTATACTTGTTCTTCTTTATTTGTTTAATCTTTCCTTAAATGTTGATTTGTTTCCTACTTGTTTGAAAGTTGGTATTATTACACATGTTTTTAAATAGGGTGATTTTGCACAGTTTGGCAATTATAGACCAATTTCTATTATATATGTAAAATGATGTCATTTTTATTTAAAAATAATATTTTATCTGAACATCAGTATCGATTTATTTCTGGTAGAAGAACATTGGACATTTTCTATAGTCATGTAAACAATTTGATGACTTCACTAGATAAGGATTTTAAAAATTGCTATTTATTTAGACTTTTCTAAGACATATGACTCTGTATTTCATAAAATTTTACTTAAGTGTTTATATTCATATGGCTTTTGTGGTGGATTTATTTCATGGTTTGCAAGTTATTTAAAGGATAGAAAACAAGCAACAAATATTTCTGATGTTGTAAGCTCTTTTATAACAGTTAATCATGGTGTACTATAAGGTACAGCTTTGAGTCCCATTTTATTTATAATTTATATAAATGATTTATTTTCTTTACCTTTAGAAACTAAGATTTATGGTTTTTCAGATGATATTGTGTTATCTTACGTTGCAGTTTCATATAATTTTCTTGAAAACATAATTAATGATGATTTTATTTTAATTAGTAAATGATTAGCTTTTAGTGGGTTATCAATTAATCTGAATAAACAAAAGCTATTAATTTTTCTTATAAGTCAAATATTCATTCACTTAACATTACTATTTGTAATAAGTATTTTTGGCATTGTAATAGCACTTGTATCATTTGTTGATAATATTTGCTATCTAGGTGTTTTTATTGACTCCAGACTATCCTCATGCAACCATATTGACTTTCTTTGTACTTGTTTACATAAATTAAATTATATACTTTTCTACTTATCTATTGTTTTTACTCAGTCAGCTTTGATTATTTTATACATTTCTTGCTATCAAAGCTTATTATGTTTTAATATATCAGTTTGGGGGAACTGTTCTACTTTTGCAATGACTACATTGTCTGTTTTACAGAATTATACAATGCGTATCATTTTTGGTAGATCACGTATCACATCTGTTAAAGATATTTATTCCACTTTTAATATACTATATGTTTTCCATTTGTATAAATATAGAGTGATTCTTGATATTTATTGTAGGAAACTTCATTTGGATACTATGTCTTCTGTTATAAATACTTGTCTATCTACTAAATATTAGCTGGCTTTATCTAATTTTTTTAAAACTTCCAGTAGGATGTGATTTAGTTATAATGGTCTCAAATTATTTAATATTTTTATACAAGATTGTTCTGTGAATTTAATGAACACTAGTTATTTTATTTTTAAAAAGCATTTATGGTCTTGGTTATATTATGCTAAACATTACTTTTATTTGTTGTTTATATCGTATGTTATGTTGTAGTTATTTACTACTGTGGTTGAATTGCCAAATGTAATATCTGTACGATTTTAATATTTTATGTTATATTTATACTTTTTGTATTTTATTAGTGTTTTTAGTTGTTACATATAAGTTCCTCACTCAATATTTTTCTTGTATGGGATTTATCTCACTGTATTATACATTTATTGTTTGTTTCATAATGAATAAATAAATAATAAGCCTTATTATTATTATCATTTTCATCATCGTCATTCTCATTCTCATTTTTCTCTTTTTTTTCTCCTCCTCCTTCTTCTCCTCCTCCTACATAAATGCAATGAAGATGTGTTTTTATATTTGTAAACATAATGTAAACAAGAGCATCAAGAAGAAAAAAAAATTGATCTTATATTTTTGCTATCATATATTCAGAATATAATGGAATATTCTTAAACTGAATTTTGTCAGTGCCTTTATGCTATATTCTGGCTAATGATATTATAGCTTTATAGACAATAATTTATTTAAAAATACCATTTTTTAAATTTTATTAAATGCAGTAACTATATTTTTAAGAATAATAATCATATAAGTTGAAAAATATGAAGATTTGTTTTTTTTTTCCTTTTAGTAAATAAAGATTCTTCATTATTTAAAATTTAATTAAAAATAAATTTCTTTTAAAAATAAACTGAAAGCATTAAGAAGATTACCTTTTTAAGGAAGAAAAACAATCTAATTATTAGCACACTGAAATCTATAAGTGAAAGAAGCTAAAATTCAAGCTTTTCAACCAATCAGTTCAAGATAAAATCTCTATTAACAAAGTTACATTTTATATTGATACCTACTTTACAATGTGACCATATAATGTTCAAAATGTTATTTTCATGAAAATGGAAAAGAAAGTTGGATCTAATATTTATTCTGATTTAACACCAGCTTTATTTTTTCAATGGCATAGATTTTTCTCCATCAGTAATAACTCTTTCTCTTATACTATCATGTAAAATCTGTGCAATATAAAGTAAATTTTCTTTACAACTATATGCATTGAACATTCAAATCTTTTGTAGATTTTTTTTATTACATTTTCCTGGCATTAATATCTAAAGTGCCTTCTGAATTTTCTGAAATCACACTTTCAAGTACTCTTTTGTCTATGAAACAATGTAACCTTTTAAATAAACTTTTTAAAAATACTTTTCTGTAGTTGATAATATTCTACAATAATTGTAGCATTTTTTCTTAAGAAAAAAACAGCATCATATTACAAAAGTTCATGGATTTTTTTTTTTATAAAGAAATAGTTTGGAAGCAAATATTTCATCATCATATTTTGAAACTTGTCCAATTATAGTGTCCAGATACTTAAGCTTTTGCAGTGTAAAATTACATCCAACTATTTTATCATCAATAAGGTGCATAAATGCCCAACTGCAAAGAGATTCAAATTTTAGACATACCATTAAATATAATCTTCTGAATTCCTTTTATTATTTTTCTAAAGGCAATCAAAATATACATATTTTCATAATGTCATTTATTAATTTAATAGGTTCCTGTTATATTTTTCTGTATTTTCATTTCTTTCAATATTTGAAATTTATTTAAAATAATAAAGATCAACAAATAACTATACTTTTTTATAGTTTAAATTCATCAACATTTTGTTAAAGTATATTTTATTCATAAGTCAGAGAATATCTAGTCAATTTAACATTATAATATAACTATTGCCAGAAAATCATTTTGGTTTTATAAAAACAAATATCAGACATACTTATATGCATAGTTCACATTTTAAAAGAGTTTAATTTCTCCCTAAATAACTAATTCTAAAATACAAACTGACATTTCGGTATTTAGCAATTTTTTTAAGTTTAATGCAAGAAACAGTTTTTTCTAAAAACAAACAAAATTTCCATTAGTATCTTTGATATAAAATCTATTTATAATACCATTTTAATTTTAACTTAGACATGTATTTAGCCATGAAGTGAACAACAGTCTAAATTTATAAGGAAAGTACTAATTTTTTCACCATCTGACTTCTACCTATAATTCATATAATATCATGAATTTAGTGTAGATGTATCCCTGTTTTTAAAGAAGAATTTTACATATAAAATATGGAATATTAAATCATCCCAGATTATTTAATATTTGATATTTATTTCAGTTTAGTATTAGCACTGGGTTTATTTAATATAAAATATTGTTTATGATACTCAATTAATGTTGCACAAAGCATCACTAATAGATTATTCAGGTTCAGAGAGCCAATATCATATTGGTTGCAATAATTTATTTTTATCAACATATATAATATAGTTTGTAACAAAATAGTACTATATTGATATTATTATAATAATACTATATATCATGAAATAAAAAATACTTTTTTGAACTTTGTTAATTAACTATTGCATCATAAACATTAAAAAATTTGGAACATTGGCTATCTATAGAAAGTTTAAATAATTAGTGATAACCAGAGCAAAGATCTATGTGCAGTACTCTTATATCCAAGGCTTCGCACTGATGAAGGCCACAAGCCAGAAACTAGTCTGGTGATATTGTATGAGTAGGCACTAGATAAAGATTTTATGCACAAGCCTTCTGGCATTTATTAATTACTCTGGTTGGCACAGGGTGGCACTACTGTATGAAGAGATTTGCCTTGTTTAATAACAATTATGTGCTAGTATAAGAGATGGTGATCATATGAAATTGGTATTATTTAAAAATATTGTGACTAAATGCATTTTTTACTTTATACACTTTTAGTCATTTATTTATTCAGTGAAAAAAAAATTGGAATTTTAATTTCTGGTCATATAACTAGAGTTTGATTATATAATCATTATATTCCATTATTACAGTTAGTTCAGAGAGAAGACTGAAGGCATAAAATATTTTTAATGATGGGTCTCGGTAAAGAGATCCATTATTATAAATACTTCATGAAAAATAATTTTAAAAAAATTCTGAGAAAAGGTACAGGCAATATAGAGAAAAGACTACTTGTCTTAGAAAAAAATATATTTTATTAAACTGACATCAACTACAATGCAGTAGGTAATTTGGATTCATAGTAAAACATATATTGTTAAGCCAATATCATTCTACTTTTAATTTATAAAAAAAAAACAATGATTTTTTTTTATTAAACACTAGTTACCAGTTACATGTTATTGACCATCATAGCATGTACTCAGACTATAATCTGATAGCTGTGTACCATATTGAAATGTTATATCACCACTTAAATATAGATAAAATAATAAGATATAATGAATACTAAATAGCTATGAGAATGTGTGACCATATTCAAGATTTCATATGGAATTAGAACACAATTTAAGCTGTACAATTCAAATTAAATGTTAAGAATATAAAAAATTGCAAATAAAAATATAATATTAATAAGAGAAATGTAAAAAAATAGTTTATATTTGTTGGATAACAAAAGCAAATGTAAATGAAAAATAATTAGTAATAAAGCTTAAACAAAAGATAGGCAAAATTTTAAAGAGTAGTTGAAGCTGCAGCATAAAAGGTAAGATATGTAAAAGAGAAAAAAGCAAAAAGAGGCTTTGGTTTAACAATGATATATATATATATATATATATATATATATATATATATCCTTATATATATATATATATATATATATATATAAGGGTAAAATCTTAATTTAAAATTAGACAAAATATTGTACCGGTCAAAACATGTCTATCCATCTAACATGAGCTGGAACACACAAAATGTACTTCAAACCCAGTCAAGCCCAAGATTTAGGTCAAGGACCAGTCTGGATTCGAACCCACCTTCCAAGCCCCAGATCAAACACCTAATGAACAACATAATAGTGATGGCACATGAGAATTAATTTTAATCCGGCCGACTAGGAGAGCGGAGAAGACAATGAGACATTTATTTACTATGACTAATTAAAATATACCTAAGCATGGTTGTAATATGTGGAAGTGGAGGAAAGAGGAAGGAATTCGAACTACTCAAATAAGTTAGACAAAATATATTTTAATATAATGAAAAATTAGTTATATACATTTATAAATAAATTATGTTAGTGTGTGTGTGAATGAGCAAGCGATTACATAGTGTCATTCACGCTATTATTTCTCATATGCTCTTTATTATCTAAATGATATATTATAAATAAACACACATCTTTGGTGGGTCTAATATTAAGATGCCAATTTATTATTACAAAGGATTACATAAAATTGCCATTAACGCTTTGGGTTATGGTTCTGAAACGTGGTGACTAACATATGATAGGGGAGCGTTCTGAAATTCATTATAGATATAAGATAAATCATTTTCACGCCATCGAGGTCATGAAAATAAATAGGATACATTTGAAAAACACATTTGAAAATGACATTTGATTAGATGACAAAATATCCAATGAAAAATTATTTAACAATAGTAAAACGAACGCTTTATTTTTCCCCAAGGCACATAGATACTCTTAAATAGATATATAAATTACGATGGTGGGACTGAATAAGATTGAAATAAACTTAAATAATAAAAGTAATTGGCGTTTATATATATATATCTTAAACAAAGCTTAATTTTAATATTATAGCATTAAAACGGGGTCATGAAGCAAAAGAAGTAATAATACGAAGAAGTTTGCGGTGCTGACATAATAGCCTAAAAATAACTACGAGGAAAAAGGTCGTGCTTCTGGATGAAAAACGAAATCTCACACCCCCTTCTTGGGTGGTGCTTAGAGAAAAACGGATAGGCATGGCGTGGCCCAGACTTTTGCTGGTATAACCAATGCGAGAGGCCTTTTATATACGAAGTGAGTAGATGGGCATAGCATGTGCCAAACTTATGGGTCACAGCTAGATGCATTTTATATGAAGAAAGTGGTTCCAGATAGCTCAACTATCAATGGAACGAGATATAAGAAATCTATGAGTTCGAACTTGTCGCAACTCCCAGATTAGAAGCACGTAAACACAAAGACCGGCTAAATGTCAGAAACGCAATAATGAATGGATGTCATTAAAAACATTGAATACATTTACAGCTTCAAAATAAATGACCCTTATTTGAAATACTATAACACGCAATGCATTTATAATATCTATATATATAGGGAGAATATTTCACATACGTTAGGATTCTAATTAATAATAGAAACATTAAGATTCCCCCCTTCCCTTTCCTACCATTTAAAACAAATCAATCCCACCTTCGTTGGTTTTATAATAACGGAAAATATTAAAGCATATATTTTAAGAGTATGGAAACTAAAAGAAATAGCAGTTATACATAGAAAAACAATTAATAAGTCACTCTTTCAGAATTGAATAAATAATATTTTATATGATATCAAAGCGTTAATTAGCCAAAGTTCTGGATTTTCACCGGATTAAACAAATCAATTTTTCTATTAAAAAAAAACGAACCTACAATGTTGATTCATAAAACAATCTGGCGAACGTATTAATTTATAATGCATTACATATATTTTAAGGGGACGTTAATAACCTTTGTATGAAGAAAAAAAAAATGACAGAAAAGATTTTTATAAATTAAAAATCGCCAGTTTGCTTAGATTGGCAAATTAATAAATAAAATCAAAAAAACATATATATATAATCAAGTCATAAATATCTATAAATAAATGACCGCACCGAAATTAAGGAAAAGAAAGTTAAAAAGCATATGAGAATAGGATTAAATATAAAGAAATCATTTGAGAGCAAAATTAGATTCACAGACATATATATATAAAATAAAAAAATACTTGGGAAGAGATCTTGATAGATTATTCGAGATTATAATAATACCTATTGGAAATGTTTCACGGCTTGATAGAGGCAGTTACAGTCAGAGTATTAGCAGGTTTTCTGGACACAGATAGGCTCCGCTAGATGTTGACAGCAGTGGATGGCCTTGATGAGCTGGTGAGACAAAGCTCCGGGAAGCACGGTCGATCTTTTAGCCAGCCATTCTTTTAGGTACGATGTCTTGTATATAGATTAATCGCTCTTCAGTAAAACTCCCTCTCTTATCAAACTTTTCACTATTTATATGTTCTGATCTTTATCTATCGGATTGAATCTACACTGGCCTCCACCAATTGTAATTTCTTTAAGCAGTTCTGTGAGGTTGGTGCCTGCTTGGAGGGAAAATCTATAACTCTGCCTGAACATGCCCCAAGGGTTGATTTTCTAATTAAAAAAAAAAACAACAACAAGCATATTAAGTTTATCAGTCATTGTACTAACAAAATCTATTTAATTAAAGTTTAGATTAGAAAAATTTTAGGAATTTAGCACAATGACTTTCACATTTAGTATTTGACTAAAACTCAAATAGAAACTTTCAAAATACAATTGATCCCCTAATGTACATATAAATACCAACTTAATAAAATAAACATAATATAGCTCTACAAATATTATAAAATAAATAATTATTATAAAAGGTTAGTTTTAATCACAAAATAAGAATAAAATATACAAGATTATAATATTAAAATATACTTCCACCTATTATGAGATGGGTGTCAGTTAATAAGGTTGGGTTTAAACCGAGACTAGTGCTGATGACATTGGCACTAGGTGAAGCAGAAATATGTACTATATTTCCAGCTTCAATATATTTGAAAAATTAATAATAGTATATTGAGTTGCATAACAGGTAAAGAAAGCTACATGATTATGTTTGCACGATAAGTGAATAAAATTAAAAAAGAAATATTATTGAAGCAGAATTTCAGAAATACAGCCAAAATATAATTAAAAATAATAGACTATTAGTTGAAATAATGAGCCTAATAAAAATGGTAAAAGTATAAAAATAAATTCAATGACATAAAAAGTAATATCTCATATAGTAATATGGATAAATAGGCTTTGTAATAATAATAATTGGAAATAGTAAAATTAGTTCTTTACTCTTATACCTTCTATAATAACCTTAAATATTTAATGATTACCAGATTATATTGTTTTAATATAGATGGCAATAGGATATAATATGTAGGCTAAAGTATCAAGTCATTTGATAGTATCAATAAAAGGTGTTATTATTAAAGCTATAGCTAAGTTTAAGTTAGTAAAGAAGATAGGAACACATTTGTTTTTGAATTAATGAATGTTGTGGGAAATTAGATGGTTAAAAAATTAGCATACATGTATTGGTCTTTATATACTATTAAAACAATGGAAAACAGATTTTGATTCATTAGTTATAATTCTTTTGAATTAAAACTTAAATCAGAATAATGATATGCCAATTTTAAAACAATAAGTTTATACTACATATAGTTAACACATTTTTTAGAAAATTGATATTATGCTTTTATAAATGTTAAGCATGATTATTCTAAACATGTTTGAATTTGGAAAGGATAAAAAACAAGAGAAGTAATAAGTATAATTGAAAGAAAAAAAAAGGTAACATTGATCTTGTAAAGGTTCTTGAAATAATGAATTTTGAAGGAAATTTTGGAGAAGAAGGGATTAACAACTGAAGATAATTATTAATAAATCTAACATATTTAAAAAATGAAATTCTAATATAAAATATTTTTACAGAACAAATACATGAAAGAAATGATCTACATTAAAAGTTTTATTTTTCAATTATTAAGGATACATTAATGAATATGATGTTAATTATGATAGTAGATATTGATCAATTTTACTGATGACATGCAGTCATAGAATAATGTAAAAATGTTAAAATCTTTAGTAATGTTGTTAAAATTTATGGAAAGTGTTCATAAAAAATTAGGCAAGCCAATGTATAAAACAATAAAAATAACATTCAATAAAACATTTTAAAAAAGGATTGGCTGGTAGTAAAAATAGTATTTAACCTATTATTAAAAAAAATGCAGAAATTAAACATTTTTAAAATAAGATTTATAGTTTGGTGATTATTTTGTGGGTATTAAAATTAGATTTACACAAAATTAATAGTATTTTTTTGTTTATAATATGGCTTTATACAGAACAGAAAGATGAAACAAAATAAACATGAAAACATTCAAAGCTTAAGTGTGGATTTGGAGACAAATCGAAAAGAGATAGAAATGGATTTGCAATATTAAAATATTATAATAAATAAATTTTTATAGTATTGAATGATATAGTTATCACAAAGCAACCCTAAGACAATGCAGTTGGGCTCCTAGGTTTTAAAAATCGTTTTTATATTAAAAAAAAAAATCCAACTATATGTATGACCTTTTTTTGTAACTCAAATATGTGCCCAAAAATTGTAGCTATGTTACTGATAACACAAACGAAGTTAAGATTAAGAATATAGTTAGTGATAGACATTTTATGAATTACATCTTGCTAAAATCTGTTATATATATATAACCAAAACTGTGAATTGAATACAGGTCATAGAATATTGTTTAACAATGGTTCGGTTATTTTTTTTTTTTTTTATGAAAAGAATGAGTTAAAAAGAAGAATAAAGGAGACTTTGATGATAAAACTCCTTGATTCTGAGGCTATCAATCTTATGAAGACTTCTTTTGATATTAAGGGAAGGTGGAGTTTGAAATGAATTATGGGAAGGTTTGTTTGTTTGTATATATATATATATATATATATATATATATGTTTTCCTTTAGGTTGATTTTCACTTGAGAAGGTCTATTTGTAGTAGATGAAACCATGTTTGTGTAAGGATTTTGGTAAAATTTTGAATTTAATCTAGTATTGTATTGTTTTATGGTTTTGCATATATATATATATATATATATATATATATATATATATATATGTGTGTGTGTGTGTGTGTGTGTGTGTAGAATTTTTTTTTGTTGATCCAGAGCAATATATATGGAAAAGCCTCTCTTTTTTAATAGTCATGACTACAAAATCGTCCATTAAAACAGTATAAGCATTTACTTAATCAACAGCTAGAAGAAAAACACCCATGACATGAAAAAGTTGATTGGAGAATATTCTTGTTTGAACTTTAAATTCATAGATATTTTTAAGCGTACAATATTTTGAGTTAAACAAAAGAAAAAATAAATAACATTTTTTACAAGAAATAAGTTATACAAAGTAATTACATTATAGTATAAAAAACAGATTAATATTGTAGTTAAAATTAATTATGATAACAATAAAGAAAGACATTTAAGATAAGAACAGGAAATTTAGAGATAAAAGAATGGACATAAATAATTATCAAATATTGGGTTTGTGAATAAAAAAATATACAGAAATTATAGGAATTTTGTGGATGACAAATAATATCAATATGAAGACTTTGCTTAGGTTAATCGATGAGTGAATGTTAGGTTTCCAGCCAAAAAATAAAAGATATTGTAGACTACATAGTATTATATTAATGTACAAAGAAAAAACATTATCAAGAATATCTGATACTTCTAGCATCTCAATATTTAAAACTACATCATAAAATAGAGAAATTATGAATGAAATAGTAGGAAAAAAATTAGTATAGATAAGAAGAAATTCAAAACAACATGGACTTATTGTATATAATATTTTCTTTCATGTCACTTCAATTAAAATGTCATTGCATACCATTAATATATTTATGGCTACTTATGTGGCTTCATTATGACAGAAGGATTTGATAAATATTGCATTTATCCAATTCCTCAGTTTGAATTCAAGACAATGTTCTTGTGTCCAGAGATTCAGATGAGACCAGAAATACATTTTAATAACTTCAGTTATAAGATATCTCCATGTACCTATGAACTTTTTGTATAATGATAGATAAAAAGTGTCACATATTAAATATTACATATTATTTTATTAAGTATCTCTAGAATTGCAACTAAATGGTCAAAATACTAATATAATTTATTCTTCCTGAATAAAGATAAACCAACTAGAAATCAGTTTTAAGAGTTTGATGGTATTGTCATCCATAATCCATTGATTAAAGACATTAATGGTAATGAATGATAATTATCACAAATTACTAGTTATTAGAGTAAGTTTGAAAAGAAAGTCTTGTGATGATAATGTTATAATTTTAAACTGATAATCTAATAAAAAAAATTTTTAAAAATAAAGCAATTTAAATTTGTAATCTAAAATCATGGCAAAGATGTTATTGATAAAAACAGATGCTACTGATGTCCATTTATTTTTAGATTAATTTTAAATATGTTTTTCTTTTTAAAAGTACGTACTATTAAAAATTTATATCGAATTTGTTCAATTCTATTTTTTGAAGAACATTTATAAGTTTATACATGTAAAATAACAGAATCAAATTGTATACATTTGTATTACAACATACTTTATATATGAAAACATATATAAAAAATTATGATCAATAATTTATGATTTTAGTCTTCATCATTTTGATGTTTAGTTTATATTTTGTGGGGGGAAAATATTCTCCTGTAAACTGGAGAGGCTGTTTCCCTAGAAATGCACTATTCCTTTTAATCGATTTTTAGTAGGAATTACCTGTGCATAACATGCTTTTTCTATAGCCAAACCTGTTGCTATATCAATCTCATATTCTTTGTTAATAGCAATTTTAGCAGCCCTAATTGCAACAGGTCCATGTTGGGCAATCTATGTAGCTATTTCTAATGATTTCTGGTAAGCAACATCTCCTGCATCATTCTGTTTTACTACATGATTAACAAGAAAGATCTGATAATCTTCTGTTTATCAATTATTTTGGCAGTAAAATGAGTTCTTTTGCAACTGAATTTCCAATAATATGAGAAATTCTTTGAGTTCCACCTCCACCAGGTATTATGGTTAATTATGTTTCTACTAATCTCATTTTAGCAGAGTCTGATGCTATGTGAAGATCACATGTGCAAATTCTAATCCACCTCCAAGGGCATAACCATCTATAGCAGCTATAGTAGGCATTGGAAGATTTTGAAAATCAACAGAACACTGGAAAGGCCAGACAAAAATGTGCCAATGTCATTGGGATCCATCTTAGTATGTTTCTTCAAATAAGAACCTACACAAAATGCTCCAGAAACAATGATTTTTGTTATAACTACATGGACATCTTTGTAAATTTAACATTTGAAATGGCATTCAGAAATCCTTTAAGTATTTTTTTTTACTAATTGCATTTTTTGCATGTGGTCTATTGAGTGAAAATCGATCAATACCTATACATTTTAATAAATTATTATAATAATTAATGAATGCAGTACATTACTTGCACTGAATGTTTTTTCTATCAATGTTAATATACACACATGGAATGAATAATGATTAATAAACCTCAGCCTCTTTTTTTCAGTTAAGTATGACAAAGAAACCCATGTGAGAAACATCTTTTATTCTTTTTAAAGCTTTATCAGATATAAATAAATATTGTTCTGACTCATATGAATTTGATGATTTCTTAATCAAATAAATCTTATTACAGTATATGTTTATAAACAAGGCAAAACTTTCCATACAGTAGTTCCAACCTGTGATAGTCACTACTGTATGGAGAGTTTTACCTTGTTTATAAATAATTATGCACTAGTATAAGAGATGGTGATCATGTGATACAGTATATGTTTTGACAATGATACAATTAGAAGGATGAGCTTTCATAGACTTATTTGAGCTCGACTAACAGTATTGTTCTGCTTCTGTATTTTTTTACCCTTTCTTGTCATACTATGCTATTATTAGCAATTTGAAATCTTAGGTATGTAATATTTTCTAATAAATTGTCTGCTCATTTTCATTATTATTGAACACTCTAATAAAGAATTGTTTTATCAACTATGTTTTATATATCTGCAAATATGTAACCTTATTAGCAAATCTTTTATATGTAATCTTATTATTAGAAAATATTTTTTATATAAGTGTATCGATTTCAAACGGTTAACAAATAATTAATTTAAAAAGAAAACAGATTCATAACAGCATGAATAAGCTACATCACCATAAGAATTTGATTAAGTAAAATTCAACTTATAAAAGTTTTTATAAAATAATATCATTATGTTATTATTATTAATTTGTCTATTGTTTACATTATTAATATCATTACAAAAGTAAATTTATATTAAAATAACAGCAATAATTATGCCTTAAAGTTAATTTTAAACACAAACTTTTGCATTAATAAAATCCTATATCACTTGGAGATTCTAACAATAGCTCAAAAGTAAAAAGCATTTTAGTATTGTTGCGAATAAAACTAAATTACAATATACAATTAAGAGTGAATTAATTAACAATACATAATTATAACTCACAGAAGATAGCAAAATTTATTTTCTCACTAGTATGTCAGTAAATATTTTTAAAAATAAATAAAACAATGAATCTACAGTAAACTGAATGTATAAATTGGAATGTTCTTATTAATCATAATGTTTGTATAAACCTTTGGTTAATGTTTTCTATTAGTAATTAGTTATAATTAATTTTTGTTTGTAGTAAGAACAATAGAAAAATATTTTGTATAATAAAATATAATGCATTAAAATATAACATATTTTTAATATTCAAATTTATTATATTTTAAACATGTTATTTGGTATCACTTATTAGAGGTGAGAAAGTTGACATTTTGGCATAGGTAATTATTTATTAACCAAGTGATTTTATTAAATAAATTACTTTTTATTACTCAGAATTGAATTTATTGTCTGAGGCATTTTTATTTAAATCATATCTTGTTTTTTTGCATATCTAAATAGATTGTTTATGTTCATGTCCATAATTACACTCTTGTCTGACAATATGTTGGTATGTTAATGAGGAAGTTATTAGGATATTATCACATGAAGGTATTAATTCATTACTGGTAGTCTATCATAATGAAACTCGTACTTTAGGAATCTATTTGTTATAATGATGCAACTTTTAATTTAATCCTCATATAAATGATTGGAAATTGATGTTGATCAGAAAATATAATCTGTACTTTTTTAGAAATGTTTATAAAATGAGAATATTTATGGATTTATTATGATCACCATTCTAATTATTAATTCAGAACATGGTTCAGGGTCTCTATGGTATATAAAATATTTAAAAACTTTTCTTAAGCATTATGTAAGTGACTGTACCAATTATACCAATTATATGGCAATTATAAATAAAATTTACATTTTCACACAACTTCATATATAATTAAGAGCATGCTAATGTGACATCTGACTTTTTATTATATATATATATATATATATATATATATAAAATGCTTAAAATATACATATACTATACATATATATATATATATATATATATATTGTGCCCTTTTGTATGGGTCACCATCTAATTTTGTGCTAATCTATTAAAAATTTTAAATTTAAGATATATTTGAATATGTGATGTTAATTTTGCTTATGGTAATATTTCAAAAGGTTTAATTAAAGCAATCTATGAGTATTTGATATGTAAAATTGTGCTGATATGGAGAGAGACATTTTAAATGATGATGAGTATAATATATAGTTGGGAAAAATGGCCATAATCAATACTGCATGAATATATTTAATAAATAGGTATTTAAAGCTAAAAGTGTTTAAAAGACAAGTAAGATTAAATGCATAAATTTATTGTTGATAAAATAATATTATAAAAGAATATAAATATTTTAATTATTATAAGTACTTAAATAAAAGACTAATATTTGATTTTAATAATATTGGATAATTATTTTAAAATCTATTATAATATCTTATTTATTTAAAAAATATTTATTTTAAAAAATGCAATTGTTAGTTTATTTTTAGACGATGACAAGCGTTTCTTGTATTGTAAAGAACAGATGTTTGTTAAATGTACACACACATGCTTGGAAGTTATTTAGTAAAGTTGCAAGACTATTTTAAAATTATGTTGTAAAATTTATAAATAATACGTGAGCTATCACGAGATAAAATAAAGATAAATCAATGTAGAATATTAAATCTGATTTTAAAATATTGTTTTAAAAATATGACGTATAAAAAAATACTTAGTTTATTTAAAAATAATTTTATAAAAGTTAAAATTAAAATCAAGTAAGAGTATATTTTAAAAGTGTTTAATAAATTTAAGTAAACGATAAAGATTATTTAGAAATTTGATAATGTAATAAATATTAAATATTAAATAAGTCATTATTTATTTTTAATTTTGTGGTGTTGGTAAATATGTAAATAAGCCAGCAAAGTTGATTGTTTAATCTACCAATCAAATGGGAAGTTTCTTCCGGTATAAAAGCTCAGTTCAATTGTTAGGAGAGGACTTCGTGATTGATTTTCAAGATAATTGTGTTATTTAAAAATAGCTACGTAAATTTTATAGACGCTCTTAAAATCAATTTTAAAATTACAAGAGTGTCATTATAAATAATTTATAAAAGTTTTAAATGATAGACATGCAGTGTTAATTTAATTTTTCCTATCAATCGTCTCTATAAGCTCAATTTACATGCAAATGGTCATGGGAACATCATATATAGTGAAAATATATCGGAAACTTTATACTAGAAGTATGACAAACACTGGATTAGTTCGGAAAATTATAAGATGGAGAAAAGTAGTATTTTGGACAGTATATAATTTTAAAAGCTAATTACTATTGCTTATTAGAAAATAGATATTTTAAAGAATAAATACTTTTGTGTAAAGAAAGTATTTTTGCAAGCTATAAATTTAAATGTATATCTTGAGTAAAGATATTAGAAATAAAAGTAGTTTTATAAAATACTTGCCTTGTTAAGTCTTTATGTTTTAAAGACTGAATGTTGATAATTTTAAAGGCAAGTCAATTGAAATATAATTAGCTAAAAATCTTAATATAATAAAATTATTATATTGAAATAATTTAAACGTGGGTCGTTTATAGATAAAGAAGATTATTCTTACCTGGATGTTTTTTGTTAAGAAATGCGCAAGAAATATGTGGACGTCCCAGTCAATTTAAAATAATTAAATGATAATTTTTCATAAACTATAGACTAATTTAAAATAATAACTTTTAAATAATATTCTTTAAAGAACTGCATCCGGATCAGATAAACTATTTTAATTTTATTATATTTTTTATAAAAGAACTGATTAACTTTTATTTTGGTTTTAAAAGAACGTTTTCGTTTTTCATAAACTTTTAAAAAAACACGTGATGGACCGGAAACAGGAAATGGTGTGCTAGTGAATATGTGCCTAGGATTAAGAACTTTATGGTGAAAAGGAAACATCGCTGGAGTTATGTAATATAAATTCTGTTTATTTATCTAACATAAAATTTAAATATTATTAATCTATTAAAATAAGATAGGTACATTTCTTAAAATAATAACTAAAAATAATATAATGATTAATTGCATGAGTTTATTTTATAATTAATATAACACAGAATATTTTTAAGAATGATCGTGGGTGTGAATGTGAATTATTTTATGAAGCTGTAATTCCGAAGAATATTGGAAGATGGACTGTACATTAAATCATTATTGATGGTAAAAATTGTATAATAATAATAATTTTGATGTATTTAATATGTTTTTCTTTAGATCAACCAAATGATATGTTATTGTTGAATGGATGTATGAATATTTTTAAAATACACACATTATATTGGCAGTGACAGTTTTATTTAAATATGCATAATTTGAATTTATGATATAAATACGATGCAACATTACATAAGAAGCTTAGAAATAATTATATGATTCTTTCGTAAATAAACTTTGATATTTTATGTTATAGTATTAGAATTATATTTATTATTCATAAGTAATTATTTTATTGCAAGTTAGGAAGAGATTTGAAAGTCTATATTTTACTTTTGTTTTATTGGATAAATTAAGTTAAGTTTTATGTAGAAGTTTATATTTGAATTAAAGATTTACCGAATATATATATGATGAAGTATAAACAGTTTTGGATAATTAGTATTTATTTAAAGTTGATGATTGTTTTTCCGGAAAGTTTAAATGAGTTTTTTTAGAGGATATATTGTAGAAAGAAAGTTATTAAAAGGAGTAAAATAACACATAAAGTAAAGTAATAATTTCACACAGAAAAGAATCATAAAATTTATCTAATATAGTGCTTTATGAATTTGAAATTGATGAATAATTTAAATATTATTATTTAACAGTACATAGATGTAATGCATATTTGATAAAACATGTAACATGAATTGCAATAAGTGAAATATAAAATTATAA
Source organism: Epiperipatus broadwayi (assembly GCA_028023455.1). Classification (NCBI taxonomy): domain Eukaryota; kingdom Metazoa; phylum Onychophora; class Udeonychophora; order Euonychophora; family Peripatidae; genus Epiperipatus; species Epiperipatus broadwayi. The sequence continues at coordinate 5,561,590 of JAQFVV010006278.1, read as the reverse complement.
TCAATTCTTTGTTATTACATTACAAGGATACATTAGTTTCTATATTATGCTATTAAAGTAATGCTGATAGTAAAGTAAACACATACTAGTACATGATGAAATGAATAACAGTAATACTTAAGTGATGTAGCAATTTAATTAATAAAGTTTAATTGTTTACATATGCTACATAAATATTATTTACATAAATTTTTCTGTGTAATAATTGAAGTTCACTGATATTTATTTAAAGTATAAGTTTTAAAAACATACTTCAGTATTATGGGTATAGCATTTTAAAAGAATGTATAGATTATTTAATATGAGTATGAGTTAATAACAGTGTAAACATATTGTATTATTATTTTCTTATTTTTATTTTCTTTGTTTTCATAATTTTGAACTGTAAATATTGTAAATAAATTCTTAGTTGAAGTTAATGTAAATAAATTTATTTAATTTGTTTAAAAGTGTGTCGAGTTAATTATTTTGCACCACAGCATTTGATAGCAGATAATTTGAAGAAACATAATATTTGCACAATATGAATTTATTATTATTTATTGAAAATAAACACAATATTTTCTTGATATCATTTTATAAGAATTGATTGACATTAACATATAATATTATTATGGTCATAAGGTTATTATAATGCACATTATAAGAGTACAATATTATTTATTGCCACAGATTATTAAATTATAAGATTTTGATTTATTCCAAAATTAAGATACTATATGAAAATAAAAGATATACATATGATTATTTATTTATTTAATACTTAATAATATAACAGAAATAGATAAGATTAAGTTATACCCTAAGAGTATTATTATTATTATTATTATTAAAATAAGTTAGGTGTATTTAAGTTTGATATAAAATCCCATATCATACTTATTTACATGAGTTATCATTACTTTAAGATAATTAGAAGAACCTGAGATTATTTAGTTATATTTTAAAAATTAAAAGTTAAGATTTATTTATTTTATTATTATTAAAGATAATTTATTTTATTTAAAAGCCATAAGAATGCTGTAGAGGTAGTAGTAAGTTAATAAGGAGGTGACAGTATTCTTATGCCATTGAGACAATGTCTTAGAAGATATTGACTCAATGTAAATCTACTTATTGCTTTGTAACTTTACTTCACAGTCTCATGATTTTAATAAATACTTATTTAATTAGTACATACTATAGAAATATATTGATTTTGATAATTAATAATAAATTTAATTTGAATATGATAATATAAAAGTATATTAAAGATAGATATGCAAATTTTAATTAAGCATTACAATCTAATTGAGCTAGTTGTATTTCAAATTATATTATACATCAGAAGTAAGGGTAAATATATATATATATATATATATATATATATATATATATATATATATATATATATATATATATATATATATATATATATATATAATTTTAATGATAAATACAATATTATACTTTAAATTCTTTTGTAACACTTTCGATTATGTGGTAATCCTTGTCAGCTTTAATTGAATTTAACTGAAATTCAGTTAAAGCTGACAAGGATTACCACATAATCGAAAGTGCTACAAAATAATTTAAACTATAATTTTGTATTTACTGATAAAATTTTTTTTTATGTATAATATTTTATAATGGGTATTGTATTTACATTTAATATATATATATATATATAATTAGATAATTAAAATATTTATCCACTTAGGAGCACTTTCAATTTTCCTAGTAATCTTTGTCAACTAACATTTTGAAAGGCTAACCTTCCCACAATTCTGTGATCTTAACATTTTCTGCCTGCTGGTTAATTAGATCATGTAATTGTGGGAATGTTAGCTTTTCAAAGTGTTAGTAGACAAAGATTACTAAAATAACCTAAAGCAGTCCTAAGTGGATAAATTTTTAATTATCTAATTACTATTTTTGTAAATATTTAATTATATAAATACATATATTGCTATGAAAAAATACAGACATTGAATAATAATATCATATATATATATATATATATATATATATATATATATTGTGCCTTTTTCTATAGGTCAGTAATAGTCCATCTCAGTCAATTACTAAAAACTTTAAATTTTAGAATATGTTCTTTTAATATGGTAATCGTATTAAGTTAATTATATTATAAAGTACAATTTGAGGCTAAAGCTAATATGTAGTATATAAAATTATAATGAATCATTTAAAAGTAGTTAAGTAAAGCTTAAAGTATTGTTGCATATGGTTGCAAAAGCTGGCCATATTAAATAACACAGTTATAAATAATTAAAAGTATATTTAAAAAGTTCGATTTTAATAATCTGAAACTTATAGTTAATGAATGTTATATTTAAATTTATAATCATACTTAATAGTCAAAATTAATGTCGTACATTTTAAAAATAAACTTTATGATGGTGAAAATTGTATTTAATTCTATATTTTAAATTATTTTTCCAAATTTTTATAATTATATTATTAAATATAATAAGTGTATCAATTTTATAAATCTGGGCAGAGAAATAGATTAAAAATCATCTGTCTAAATTTTATATTAATCATGTGACCTGTATATTACATACTTTCACACACACGCTTGTTTGAATTAATAACAAAGTTTGAAATATTTTAAAAGTTATATTATAGAATTGGATGGAATTATTGCCTATCATAAAAGCAAATAATAATAAATATTAAGTTAACTATCGTATGTAATGTTTTAAATAATGTAATAAAGACGAATACAGCTAATAAAAAAAAATATTTTGTTTAAATAAAACTAGATAAATTGAATATTAAGAATGGAATAAGTTATTAAAATTATTTTAAAAGTTATTTTAAATGATTAAATAATTTTGATAAAGTAATAATTGATTTAAAAGTGATGTTTTAAATAATATTTTAAGTTCATTACATCATAATTTCTATTTTGAAATTCAATTCTGTAAAAAATTGAAAATATGTAAATTTCTTCTCAAGCTAAAAGTAAGAATTAACCAATAGGATAAGGTATTCTTACAGAGTATAAATATGAATTGTAAGGGGGGTATCAGAGGAGATTAATAATGTATTAAAACCAGAGAAAGGTATATTAGCAGCTAGCAAAGAGATAGTATTTTTAAAATTTTTATTTTAGTCAATTTTTAATACTTTCTTATAGTTTTATTTACAAAAAACTAATTGATATTTTTAAAAGTATTTTGCAAAAGAGAGTTTTAAAAAAATAATATATTTGTGAACTTCGTGAAAATGGTTTGCTAGTTTTTTAAAGTACTTGCCAGGATTATTTTATCTGAAATTTGACCTAAACTTCACAATAAAAAGTGGATGTACTGTGGAATAAAATGGATATAAATTCTAAAAATATAAAAATGTTTTTGGAATATTTTGATACAGCTTTATTAATGCTTCACCAGAGAACTGTTCTAGTGCATAAAACCCTCAGTTTGGACATTATAAGGAGTCTTAAAAAAATGTATTGAGACGTATTATTTATAAGTTTATCCAAGATTTATTTTTTAAAAAATTGTAATAAGACAATTATATCTTATGAATCGTTTTATATAATATTATATTAAAAGGAGTAAAATGTTATATCCTTTCTGAAGGTAACATTTAAAAAAAAATATTTTCAAGAGTTAAAGAAAGAACCCAGGAGAATATGTTACTGAAGCGTTTTTTGATATTAAAACCTCCAGTCTTAGAATTGTTTAAAATGTATTTAGAAAACATTTGTTTAAAAGTACTTGAAGTTTTTTTAAAAAGGTGATATATAAAAAAATATCAAACAAAAGTTTAAATGTATTAAGAAGGAAACTTATATAAAAAAAAGTGAACACATAGTTGAATAAAAAATGGATCCATGGAAATATTGTAAAAAAGTTTACCGAATATTTTTAAAGTTAAGCTAGATGGAGTGATGCATCGGATACGCCACAGAGAATATTGGCAGAGAATATTGAAGAAATTTCATGGGATTAATTAATATTATGATTTAATAATTATCATACTAAATACTAAAACCAAGGATTATTTTCTATAAATTTTACTAAATGGATTAATATTTATTTTTATTTTTAAACTTTAACACACTTGGAGGAGAACATTTTAAAACTCTAGAGAAAATAATAAACATTTTGGACTTCTCAGGAACTATTGTCAAGGAAATATGTAATTATAGTTTTGATTCCTTTTATTTTATTAACCTAGTTTAAATCTAAATTTTTTTTATAAGATTAGGAAAACATAAAACATTAATTTGTTGATGATATAAAATTTTATAATGGAATAATCTAATAATTTAGATAAGAATATATTTTAAAATAAAGTGTATGAATGTATATTTCTTTATGTTTGCAATGATCAGTATCTAGTGGATGAAGAAGCCTACTGAATATGATGACCAGATAAAGGTTATTTTGGTAATAGTAATAACTATTAATAATTTATAATGTATATTTTTCTTTTCTTTAGATCATCTATGAATCGTAAGAATGAAGTGTAAAAGTTTTAATTATATGTAACACATTTCATAAAACATTTTAAAAAACATTATGAGATAGGATTGATTTGAAAATATGCATACAATGATTTTTTTTATATTAGTGATATAATCCAACATAATAACAAATAATTAAGTGATTCTTTCAAAATTTTCATGTTATTGGATATTCAAATATTGTATAGTTAGATTGTATATGATTAAACATACAGAATGATAAAGTAGACAAACTTTTCTTGTGGAACAGTGGGATTGTTTAATTATCAATGAATTTTATTTATTGTTTTGTAAATGCAGATAGTTATTTATCGATGTAAGATGTGGAAAATCTTGAGAAATAATGTTCAGATAGTGGCTTGGAAGTACTTAGTGAACAGGAAACCAAGATGATGTTTTTAAGAAATAGGATATGATAAGGAATAGAAATAATATTTAGTTTTTATGTGGATATCATCATAGTTAACAAAGCCCTATGACTGGTATACATTTTATTTGGACAGTGTTTTATATTTCTTTAAATATTTGATGTTCTAATAAAGCTGAAGAAATAGCTTTAACATCGTTCATGTATTAGAGGTTATTAGACAGGTAAAGGTCATACCTCTTTTTTGTAATGCACTGTGCCATGATTTTTGAGATATGTTATGAGTGATGCTCTAGCTTTCTTCCTTAAATCATATACATCTGTTTTGCTATCTTTATTTCATGTAACTGCATCATTTAGTAAGATATTTTGAAAAGAAATGGTAAATAATTTAGAGCTTAGGTTATGCTATCGTTTTGTATAAGATTGGTTTATTTGCTTATAAGGAACAGAATTTTATAACTTAAAATTGAAGGTCCAATATATCCTAAGGAAGGGATAGAATCATAGAATTTATTTTTGAATTTATTTCAGAAATGAAATATAAATTTTGGAATAGAGTATCTAAACAAGATGTTTTCTTTGAAATGTTAATTATTTTTAAATGCTTTATTATTATTTTTTTTTTGAGAAAAATAAGTAATGCATATTTTTAAAAACAATAATATACAATAAATGTAAGGAATATGCATATTTTATATTTTGTGTTTATTGAATAACAGGAATATATTGAATATTATACTTATACCATATTAAAGTATGGCTAAATAAGAATATATTATGATTAGTAAGCATTGTGTGATAAAACACTAAAATCTAGTACTGAATTTTGGATGAATATTTTATGTAACATCTTTGACTTTGCAAGATGAAAATTTTTTTTAATATTTTGAGATATCCATACTCATTATAAAGTTAATTTTGTTTTTCTGTAGAATGTTTTCTTATGAATGTTTTAAAAATAAGCTAGTTTTAATAATATTAAGGATGAAATATTTTGCTAATAAAATAAGTAAATATATTTGCAATAAGTTAACCATACCGAGAAAACAAATGGTAACATTTTATTTTGTCTTAAGTCTAAATAAAGATATAACTAAACTATATATTTTTTTAACTCAGTAGATAAAATATAAAGTAGAAGATAAGGATATCCACTGTAAATAGTGTACATAAATTGTTTATTTGTTGTTATTAATAAACTTTGTTAAAATTTGTTTTCAAAATTTTTGTGTCTGGATTGTTTATTTCTTTACTTCACTGCATGAAATCACGGTATATTCATAACAATTGAAACAAATATATAATTTTGCACAAAAAGATAAATAGAGAATTATTTAAGAATTTAAATATTTATTGGTATTCTTTTAATTAAATAATTATAATTTTACATTGTTTTATTGGTCATAAATCAGTTATCACAATAGTATACTGAATTATATTCTATCAGTTGCCACACATCCTTTGTTTATCAGATTATCATATGCTACCATGTATTTATTATATTATTACATGAAGATAAAAGATTATATAAAATTATTTTATTATTTTATTATGGTAATAAAAATATAACAAAAAGAAAAGATATTCAGTAGTAGTTAAACAATGAAGAATATTATTATTATTTATTATTAGTTTCAGTGTAGTAGATTATGACATAAAATCCCTTCTCATATTTTACTACCGTATATTTTTTGATTAACTTAGAATAAACTTTACGAACCTGAGATTTTTATTGAGCTAGATTCTTATAAATAGAAGATTAAGATGTAATTATCAACTTAATCTTAGTGAGTAGAAGTTATTAAAGTCGTAAGAATACTATGAGTTTGTTATGTGAAATAGTAATAAGGAGGGGGTAGTGTTCTTATGCCATTGAGGTAGTATCCTGTGGGATATTGTCTCAATGTAATCTATCTTGTCACCTGTATTTTCACTTCAAGTCTCATGAAAATATTAAATATTTATTTAATTTATTTTTATAAACTGAACCTTATTCGTATTTTAAATCTGAGCTAGTGAAACATTTTAATTTTAATGCTGAATATTTTATTTATTAATTATTAACTGAGCTAGAACCCGTTTTATTTTATATCATATACTATTCTGAAGTGAGGATGCGCAAGACCAGGTTAGAATATATATATATATATATATATATGTGTGTGTGTGTGTGTGTGTGTTTGTATGTAATAAATATGAAATTACAGTGCTAAATATTTAGATATAATGTTTTTGAGATTAACTCATTGCAAATGTTTTTGCAATTATAATTCTAGAGAATTTGAACATAGACTTTCAAGTTCCCTTCAGATATCCACAAAACTATCTAGATTCAGTAAATGACAATGCATTTAATGGCACCACTTTATCTTTGTTCTCCTTCATTAGCATTAGCATTTGTTGAACCTGAAGGACTTTCTGAAGAGTTTTCCATTATATTTAAAATAAATAATTGCAATGAGTTAACTCAAAAGCATATATATATATATATATATATATATATATATATATATATATATATATATATATATATATATATATATATATATATATATATATATATATATATATATATATATTCTGAAATATACTCACTTACTAAATATATCTCAATAATAGCAAACTTCATTTTAAGTTCGCTATTATTGAGATATAAACTTTGAAACAGAGGGTGTTATTGGATATGTGTAATTGTACATATAAAAAAAATTTTGGAAGAATAAATATAAAAAAATTGATTATACAGTAAGTGAATTATTGGTTTTTATGCTGGGTTTGGGACAAGATAATGGGGATTTATATATAAAGGCTATAGAGTTGACAAAGATTATGTTGTGGAAATGGAATGGAGCAGAATATGGGAAAATTTAGAATATGAAAAAATTATCCCAAATTCAGAACTCAACCAGACTAACCAAAAAATGAATTTTAAAACACTTGAACTTAAATCAAAGAATTAAGTTATCTAAAAGTATATTAGAAATAAATATCTTAGTTCTGCTTTATATATTCATGAAAAAGATACAGACCACACTATTTATTTTGATGAAGCTAAGATTGTCTTGTTTGAGAGAAATAAAATAAAAAGAATAAATAAACAATCCTTATTAAAAATGTATGATTCTGAAGCAATTAACTTACTTAAAAGTTTTTTTTAATATTAAGGACATATGGGAAGTTAGTGGAATTGTGGGTAATGTTTAGCATTAATATGTTGTTATTTTGTAGTTCTTTACACATGAGAAGTCTGCTTGTAGCAGTGAACCCATTAGTGGTGTTTTAGAGTTTATTTTTTTGGCATGGCTAGTTGGGTTCTGTTAAAACAGTAGCAACTTTTTCCATAGAGATGTGCCATACAAGTGAATTAAATTGGATTAAATACATTATTTTGGACTCATAACTTTATAATTAACTAAAAAATAGTAGGTAGCTGCTTATGGAAAGTTGCATAAGACCAAAAAAATCTAATTACAGTGCTCACAGATCCGAGGTTTCTCACTGATGAAAACCACAAGTTAGAAACTAGTCTGGAAGAATTGGGTGAGGGATTTTCATGCATATTCTAACATCCTTTGATTGTTATGGCTAGTATTGGATGACACTGTTACGTGGGAAGAATTGTAACTGTTTTAACAGATTGTGTAAGCATAAGAAGCATAAGAAATGATGGCCATGATGATTTAGATTATTATATTTAGGATGCTATGAAAATATGGATTAGTCTTGTGATAATACTATCTTAAATATATATATATATATATATATATATATATATATATTTTACTGCTATAAATTAAATTACAGTTATAGCACAGAATTAGCTTTATAATCATCTGAATTTTATCAAAAATTTCAGATGACTTAATTTAGTTACTGGCTTCATTTGTCTTTTTTTTTTTATTTTTATTGTCTGACTTTTATCCAAAATTCCCACCAATATTGCATGAATGTTGTCTCATTTACTGAGCATTTTAATTTTTAACATAAAAAATAATATTTCAAAACTACTTAAATTCAACCTTTTAATTAAAACATAACATAATGTATTTATTCAACTTTATAAAAATATTTTAATAAACTACCCAAATTATCGATCTTTTATTATTATAATTATTTTAGAATATATATATAATTATAAAAATTATATATAGACCTAAAAAAATCACAAATGAATAAAAACAATAGTATGTTTATTATATCTTTTAAAGTCTTTATTAAAATATATATCAAGTTATTAGTGCCAGTTATATTTTTAAAATTTTAAATTTTGGATGATTAAGTACATCTTATTAAGATCACAATAACCCCCCTCATATAAAACAACATTTTAAATTTTAATATCATTTTTATTTTAAAACTTTATAACGATATAGGTTAGATAAAAACAGACAATAAAATGTTTAATTATTGCATCATAAGAAAAACACCCAGTTTATTTACTACGTCTTCCTTACTTTGAATACTATATTTATTACATTAATTTTATCAAAGATACACTTATACTTATAATATTATTTACTACATATTTTGTTCTAATACATATGTCCCAAATAATATGCACAAGTAATTAAATCAAAATCAGCTTTATAACTTCTGTTTAAAACCAAATTTAATTCTCTTCAAAAACAAAATTCTCTTCTGATAGTTATCTTGAGTCAGATAAACTTTTTAACTGAAAAACAGGCTTCATTTTACATCAAATATTTCTCTTATTGATAACTATTACTGCTTCTTGATATCTATTACAAACATCCAATATATTCACCTGATTAGTAACAAATTTCATCCTATCCTTCTTTATCACTAAATAATGTCTTATTAAATTATAATGGCTTACATAAAAATCAATTCATCATAGCTAATCTTCAATGTACAATTAATATTTTCCTGAAGAAAAACAACTTCCTCTCCACTCTTTTTAGATGGCTCATATACAATCTTGTTCTGACATACAGATTTTATTTTACAATTAATTCTATTATCACATAACCTCCTATAGTTTCATACAAAAATTACACAATGTTAAATTATCATACTTATTTTATTTATTTTTAACTTTAGAGATAAATGGCTCACAACTATTATTATTCCCTAAATCAATATAGATGAACTTTGCTGGAATAACCTTTTCATCTTACAATGAATTTTATTATTCATCATGATTTTATTATTATTCCTTGAGTAAAATACTAAATTTTCATCAATGAAGAACTTTATCCATCATACAACAATAATTTACTAAAACTTACCTCATACAATTACTCATTTGTTGGTAAATATAGGATTAAAGTCTGGGCACTGTATGTTCCTTTAATTCCACAAGGAGTTGAGATCATAAATGCATTATCTCTCACCTGGTACTTATTTTAAATGGACCTTCATATAAAGTGAGAAATTTTCAAAATTGGTCTTTATAAATATTGCTAACATGAGGAGTATGCACTAATACAAGGTCATTTACTTTAAATGGATGTGTTTTTGGTTTTGAAAGTTTGACTCTTTTATTTGCCATTATTTGTAACATATTTTTAGCTAGGTTTAAGTCACCACCATGATTTACATCTTCAAAAATAGGGGGTAGGGGGGTCCTAATTAGTAATGGTTCTTGTCTTCCATAGTGAAGTCTGATTGGAGTGAATCCTGTTGATTCATTGAACATAACATTCATATAATTAATTACTTCAGGAAGTTTATGAACCCACTGCCTATGATTGTCCTTGACATAGACACTGTAAAGTCGACTCAGCTCATGCATTACATGCTCACATAGGCTAGAAAGAGGATTTCTTATGGAGCTCATAACATGTCCAATATCTTGAGCCTATATCCACTGACTCCACTTATCTGATATAAATGCTATAGCATGATCAGTTAAAATTAATTTGGGTTTGCATACCAATGGGAATTGATATTTAATAAGACACTGGATAACACTTTTAGCATCAGTTTTAGGTACAGGATATGCTGTGACATATTTGCTAAACACATCATGTGCAACTAGTATAAAATTTTGCCAATTAAAGGGTGAAAGAGGCCCATAGAAATCTATGGCTAATAATTCATTAGGTTGATTAGGTATAATTGGTTTTAATAATCCTGCAAAGGATTTAATACAGTACTTAGATTTTAAACATACTTCACATGATTGAATTTCCTTGATAATTTTCTTATACATTTGATTACAATAAAAATAAGCTTTTAATACATAATATATCTTAGGAGCACCATAGTGCCCATACTTAATATGAGTATATTTAATTAGTTTACTTGCAACATTTTGAGGAACTATTATCTTCCATGAAGCATGGCCTACTGAACTAATATTATACATTAAAATATTTTTATATAATTTATATTTATTGAAGATTCTTTTAACTTGTTTATTCCTACTATTAATACTAAGAGATCATTTAATATATTAATTATCTTACTTAGTTTAATGTCCTGACATTGATTAACAGTAAGGTTATTATAATCTTCCATGATACCAGTATCCAAATCTACTTGGATATTATTAATAATAATATTACTAGTAGCAGGATGTTTTGAATGAACACAGACAGGGTGGAAGCTAAGAATATCTGCAGGAATATTCTTTCTCCCTTCAACATATAGAATACTGTAGTTGAACTGTTGGAGATATAAGCTCCATTTTCAAATCCATGTCATCTTTTAATGCTTTTAAATCCTCCTCATTTTTATTGAATTTACTATCAAAAATATGTTTCATATTTTTCATGTTACTCCTGACATCATCCAGTTTATTTTTCATCTCATCAAGATTATTCTCGATTTCATTTTTATTATTATCAATTTTTTTATTTATATCTTCTTTGTTATCATCAAATTTTTTACTAAACTATGCGATAAATTTAATGAACATATTCAAATCATCATTATTTTCAGAGCTCTTAAAACTTACAACTTCCTCCAACTCTTTTTCTTTGTTATTACTCATTTTGCTAAAATTAAATATCTAAATACTTAACTAAAATATTACTATGTTTATATTATCATTAAAATATTTTTGCCAAGTCACAAGCCACATATATCTGAGCATCTTCTTATAACCACCAAATACTAATTCTAAATATTACCTCACATATTTCTTAAGTTACCATTTTTAAACTTCTTATTATCTTCATTTATTTAAAATTTAACTATTTCAATATTAATTTGTTTTATTTCATTTGTCAAATCACTTTCACACAACTCATATCACATTTGTTAATTTAAACACCTCTCAAAACATCATGAAGATAGTCTATCCAAAATTAAAAGTATAAATCACATGTCATTTCTATCTATCATATCCATCATGTTATTCCCTATACATAATGAGCTCACCATGTTGCTGCACAAAAAACCCTTCAGACCTTTATAGCTAGCAATCATCATTCAACCTATCTCACAAACTACTATACTGTATCCTGCAACCTCCAATTAACTAATTGGCCTACACATTTGGGGCATCAAAAGCCCTCAATCTTTGTAACCTTTCCTTTTCAGATGTGTATTTTATACAAATTTTTTTTTAATTATTATACTTTCTAATTTGTTTTTCTTGTTTTAAAATTAGGCCATAATATGGCTAGACAATTGAGCATCAAAAATCTTTTTTCCATTATAACCTGTCTGCCCTGGATCTCCACATTTCTTATTATACACTTTGAATATATCTATCACCTAGCTCTAACATTAAACCATAAATTATATAAAATATTATCTCATAAAACTCAACAATTGATTATAGTTATTTATCAAATAATTACTAAGGTAGATTTACAAAGACAGTTTCAAGAGACTGGTGTTAAATAATAATAAAAAAATAAAAATTAATATATATCTTTCTATGACATCTTGAATTAATCACATCAAATTAATAAAATCTATTATAATGTCATATCTTTTATAATAACTATGACTACATTATGAACATCTCAAGGTTCTTATTTATTCCAATATGATAACATAATAATTTCTCTATTTAAGATATTTGAATAATAAGAGGGATTTTACTAAGATCCAACCATCTTAATCATAAACACATCTAACATTATAATAAATTTTAAGTTATTTCATTACAATTAGTATATCTTTTTAACAAGAATAGTAAATTCCCAATTATAAATCATCATCATATTTTCTAACAATTAATAGAATTATAACTTATAAATATCTACTACTTATAAAATAAACTACTTTTATTATCATCTTAAAATATAATCATTATTCAAAATAACTTTCATTTTAACTTTAGTCAGCTAAATAATCAACTTATCTGGTTTTATATACCCTGTTAACTTTAATTAGATTGTCTAAAATATTCTCATACCAATATCTGATACTCATATATTCTTCTGAATATATTTGAAATGAATTCAAAATTTACTTTCATAAGATATAACTATTTTTAAATTAAACCTATAATACTATTAAATGTACTCATTCAAGTAATTGTAATTGAATTTAATAAACAATTAAATTTATCAGTTTGTTCTATATATTACTCCCAATAATTTGTGTATTTGTATATGACAGAATGGTGAAAATCATTCCAAATGGAAACAAAGACTTCACTCAACCACTGTATTTACAATATTAGTATATTTACATGAATAAAAATAATTATTAACAGAATTTTAAATAGTATGTATAATAACAACAAAATATAAAACATATAATTTCTTTAACATTAGCACAATTATATACAATAATGAGAACCACTAACTCCTATCTACTAAACAATAAAATTTTAAACTTATAGGAATCCATTTTTCCTATTTTCCAATTTCCAAGAATTATTGCTAATAATATTGTTATTTTTATTATTTTTTAACTACAGGTTCCATATTTTATGTATATTTCTTATTTAAGATACATATTATTACTATCCTTATGAATGCAAAACAACCACATCACATATTGTCATAATGTGGTTATTTTTATCACTTAAAAATCTATGAAATTAATATCCATAATAAAACCAAAGATACAATACCATTTGATCATCACTCATTCCATTCATTTCTTTCTTTGTTTGTTTTCATTATTGATCCCATTTTTTATATTTTCATACAATGTCACTTTAAAATTAATTACTGAATGCAACCTTAGTTTTGTTTTTACATTTTATTTTCCATTTAAACAATTTTCCACATTTAGATAAACCATTATACTGTTTTTATAAATCCACCTATATACCAAGCCTACCTTATTGTCTTCAGAATTAACATTCTGTAGATAAGAAACTGATGTCTACTGGACTCAAATGCTACAAATATACAGTGGAGGTCTTATTTACCTTTCGAAATAAAATGTGCCCTCATGGCAAGGAATCATTTATCCCTCATGATACTATCTTAATATCCAAACTTTTCCATTAAGCTCTTGTGGATTTGATCATCTTCATCTTATGGAGATTCCTTACATTATAACATCCAACTACATATTCAAGTATCACTTAGATTACCTCATTATGTTCTTATCAGTTCTTCAGGAAATTATAATTTACCACATTGACTATCTCCTGGAATGACAACCTATCTAAATGTAAAAAGGATCACAGGCATACATCATACAATAAATTAGCATAACTATATAATAATATTATTTTTTCATTAATTATTTTCCCAATTTCCTGGTTATATACTACAAAACAAAGTGTCAGTATAATTTGACAATAATCAAGATTTATTTATTTTTAACTTGGGATCACAAGTTTAGTTATTGTATCATATAGTTTATCATCCACCCATATTTAATCCATTTAGATTACTTTCTTCACACTTCATTATCATACATTTGGTTATTTTCATTATTATATTACTAGGTTCTTTAACATTACCTTCTACTAATCAACTTACATTTTGAAATATATATTAATCTTACCTTGATATGATTTTATAATAAAAACTTAGAAAATTATTTTACCATTTCCCTCTTCTATTTAGTTCGCATCTATAACAGTCTCATTTGGAATATATCTAAAATTATAACTTAAACATTAACATATAAAACAATTCTTTAACTTAACGGAAATTAACTTCAAAACAAAAAAAAAATATATAAAGTTAGCCATTATTTAATTCCTATTTAAAGAATAGAAAATTATTATTTAGTTTCTTGTTTTTTTTTCTTGATGATTAATTTATAGTATGTAAAGCTGATTGATAGTTCAGGTTTTCTTCCACATCAGGACTTTGAACACATTTGTCAATTATCTAATAGATTGCCTCTTCAATATTTGAAAAATGATTCAATTATAATAAAACAAGAATTTTATTATTATTTTTTAAAGTTTAAATGTTCTCTGAAACAACTTAATAATCAGAGATTTTCATATTCCACTATTATAAATTTACTGGAATTAATAGATTAATGGATTATGTCAAATATAACTATTCAAGTGTTTTTAAAGTGTTGATCAAAACCATTTGACATAAGTTCATCATTTTATTTCTATGTTTATAATACAGTTTATTGACATCAAGTCTCATAATATATATGTTTTCTTTTTTTTTTGAGACAATTTTAGTTCCTATGAGTTATTTTGCATTTATTATTGACTCTTCCAAATAAATATTTATAAGTCAGTTAAATAAAATTATTTCTATTTACACTAATATAGGTGTATCTTCTTACAAAAAATATTGTAGGATCAATTTTAATAATGTAAATCAATTTAAATAAGCATCTATTTATATAGCGCGATCTTTATAATTGTAATACATTAAATATCAGCCTTTTACAGCTATTGTACATGCACTTTTGCAAGTGTTAAATAATAAATGAATACTTCTGACTGCCCACATATAAACATTTGGGTTAGGAAAGAATAAGTGGATTCATTTTGTTCTTTCTTAAATGCTATATCTTGTATTGGCAGTCAGAAGTATTCATTTATTATTTAACACTTGCAAAAGCACATGTACAATAGCTGTAAAAGGCTGATATTTAATGTAGATCAATTTAATTATTATCCTTATTATTTGTCCTCCATATTTCTGTAAGTTATTCTTTAAATATTTCTATTCTGACATTAATTTAGTTTTTTTATATCATAAAGTTAAATTATCTTTTGAGCTTATAATGAAGTATAGATAACTGAAATTGTTTCACTTAAGTGAAAAATTGTCCAACCTCTAACTGCTTGAAATCAAACAATATTATCCTTATATATTTGACTGTTCAACATAATAATAAGATCCACTGGCAACTTTTTCTGCACTAGCATTTTTTTAGAATTGTAGATTGATCTCCCAAACTATGACTTTATGACCAGACAAATAAATTAATTATTTACTTCTTGATATAATTATTTATCCAATGCACATTATCTTGATTTTTTACTACTATAAATTAAATTACAGTTATAACACAAAATTCTTTTTATAATCATCTGGATTTTACCAAATATTTCCATGACTTAATTTACTTACTGGCTTCATTTGTCTTTTCTTTCCCTCTTCTTTTTTTTAATCATCTGACTTTTATCTAAAATTCCTGACAATATTACATGTAAGTCTCATTTACTGAACATTTTAATTTTTAGCATAAAAATAATATTTCAAAACTACTTAAATTCAACCTTTTAATTTAAACATAATGTATTTATTCAACTTTATAAAAATATTTTAATAAACTATCCAAATTATCGATCTTTTATTATTATAATTTTTTTAAAAAATATATATTGTTATAAAAATTATATATAGACCTAAAAAAATCACAAATGAATGAAAAAATAGTATGTTTATAATATCTTTTAAAGTCTCTATTAAAATATTTATCAAGTTATTAGTGCCAGTTATATTTTTAAAATTTAAAATTTTGCATGATTAAGTACATCTTATTATGGTAATTTATTACAGTGAACTAATCAATAGGTCACAATATATATATATCGTAACCCCTCACCATCAATCACCATTTTTAACAAATACCCGGGGGCGCCAATTCTATGGATCATAGAATAAACTATTAATCTAACTTTATCCTAAATTTATTTATGACGCTCTTAATTAAAGTTTCATCTTAGCCTAGCTCAGTTGAGGGATACAGAGGTGTATGAGGTGTAAAATGTACATTAGATGTGGGAGGAAATATTATAATGAATAGGAAATAAAACATCTATTAAATTCTATAATAAATAAGAATTATATTGGTAAAATTCTACCACCTAAATTTAACTAATTATAATCTATACTTTACCTCGTCCCATCATCCACATGCATTGAACAATTTCTACCATATTAGAAAATTAAACTAATAACTAAAATAACTAAAATATAATATTTAGAAGCTATAATGTATAACAAGTTGGATCTGAACTTAAACTAAACCTATTATTACTAAATTTTTAATTACACACTAATCTAGCTAACTAAATTTATTATTTAATCTGAATCAAAAGTGAAGATCTCAGGGAATTAACTTATGGCATGGCTTAATCTAAAATCTCTATCTCTCAATAACTATTATTTAATATTATGAAAATAATAATAAAAACTAAGCAATACCCTAACTAAATAATGGCAGTTAGATAATGAAAGAAATCGGGCACATTTTGATTGTAATTCATCATCTAAACAATTACTAAATAATAAAACTCTTTTTAGAAAATCAGTAGATAATTGGCATCTCATACAGTGTTTGGATCAAGGAAATCAATATCATCATATCTGGATATTTATCATAATTAAATGAAAATACAATTATGTCACATTAAATAAAATAAATGTGTGAGCAGTGTGGAAATATGAAACACGAATGAATGTCAAAGAAGAATTCTAAATACAATTTTGAGTAATAAAATATTTATTAACAAAATAAGAAAAATAGTTAAGCAAGCATTTAATCTCTTTCTCATTGGTATAAGTACAAATTTTGGATGTATTTAGCATCACTGGTTAAAGTTTACATAAAAATAAATAACACAATATGGTCTCTTAAATTTCAAAATTAACACATTTCATCTATCAAAACATACTGATAGATTTGTGAAACATATTCTTAACATTAAATAATGAACCAAAATAAAATCCACATATTTTACTGTAAAACAAATGGTTTTCAGTTATCAGCTACTTCTGATAAACCTATAGAACTGAAGAAATATAACCTTACATTTCTAGTAATCTACTACAAAATTTATTTTATATTCAACACTTTGCTTTATAACACTCAGTTATCAATTAACTTAATAAATCTATGACACACAACATGGGTTAAATATTTTAATTACACTATAACATAAAATTAAAATTTTGCATTTTACTTCAAATGCATGTTAACTATAACTAAAGTAATGGGGTTTGAAACCTAAAAATAATATCAAACTATGTTTTGCAAAATGAAATAAATAGCTCTATCAATTAAATATATTCTTACCAAACTTATCTTGCAAAATGAAATAAATAATTCCATTGATTAAATATATTCTTATTAAACAATATCTTGCAAAATGAAATAAATAATGCCATTAATTTAAATCTATGTTTGCCAAACTATATCTTGCAAAATGAAATAAATAATTCCATTGATTAAATATATTTTGCTTTTGCAACATTGAAATAAAGTATTCTATTAAATAACTATGGTTTTATTTGCCAAAATAGAAATAAATAATTCTATTCATTAACTATGTTTTATCTTTGCTTGCTTACTTAATCAAATGATGATTGAATGATAAAAATTAATGATATGAAATCTAAATGATCACTACAAAATGTTTTAAAATGATAATTAAAGTTATACATTAATAATGGATATTTCTATATCTTTCAAATTAACACTTTATGCATGAATCTGTATTATGCTGTGTGTCAAAGAATAAATAATTAATTCTAATCAATCTAATCAGTTTGCTTATGAAGTTATAATATGATCATAATACTGGACGAAGGCAATGGACAATCAAGCTTTAATCCCTAGCTTCACTACAACTGTTTTGTAAGAAAATATATTATCCTTTTATTCTTCTTTTTATCAATAAATTATCTGGCACTTGGCTATAGTATAAGCTGAAAAAACATTTATTAAACATTTGGGGATAAAAGATTTGTACAATTCAAATCAGATAAATATCAACACAACAACTCCCAAGTCTACTTCTGAGACTAACTAAACTGGTGGGAATAAATCTCTTCACCAAATGATCAGGGAGATAATATACTTAACTTCATATACTTTAATTAATAATATCAAATATAAAAATTGGAGGATTTAATCTACTCCTATCAAAAATACTTCAATACACAGAAAAAAAGGGATTACTTGATCCCATATACTACACAAGGCAATATACCCATGTTAAATATTCAAATAACAAAAGGGGAGAGATTACCTGATCCCATAAATACTATAAAACATTGCTAATTTTACTATGTATAACCACAAAAATACTTTTCCATTCAAGCATAATAAAGAACAATAATTCACTTAAATAAATCTTTAATCCTTCCAACCAATTGACCATCCTTTTCCTCCGAAACCGATTGATTATATATCATTTGTACTTGCAATTAACATATGCTTATAACTAAGTTTAATAATGGATACACATAGACAAGTATAATAATACACAGACCATTCAAATCCCAGTAAGCAAAGAACTACTGTCAAAATATCAATTACTAATTGTAAAAGCAATAAAGAATAAATATTTCATATCTGATAATATAATATATAGGGCTTGGTGTCATACTAATAATGGTTGGAAAACAAGGCAATAATTTCTATTGGCAAACAAGACAAAATAATTTTTTTATATAGTGCATTTACCTTAACACAAATCTAAAGCAAAAATTTGGCTTAGACAAATAATAAAACTTTATATTCCAGGTTAAATAATTATTGAAAATAATTACTATTTAAATTTGTTGAAAACGCATAGATAAGATATAAGAACCTATAAAATGTGCTTCTTTTAAAGAAGAGCTATCACTCCTATTAACATTACATGGACGCCTCCCTCTCTTACCACACACGTATGTTATAATCTAACACACGACAAAACTAATATTAAACTAATAAAAAAAAACTTTGTACAATATTTCCCTTAATATTGTGCATTTGCAAGATATTCTAGTAGAAAACAATAATACATATAATAATAAAAGTAATAAAAATAATAAAACAACCCTTAAACTGTCTACATACTAAATACAATTAAGTAATAAATAAATAAAGTCTTTTGTTTTCGTCTTCTGGGTTGATAATGAAAGTTTATTATAATTTATAAATGACATCCCTTGGTCATGTCTCCAAAATGAATAATAATGATAATAAGCATACAAGGATAAATATTGATGAATACATAAAACACGTTCCTGCAGGAAAACAAAACAATATTATTTTTAATTCATAATAGCAGATCCAATGTTCTCAGCTGTTAGCTAATGAATTGCTGTTGACATTATATATCAGGGATTTTATTAATTAAGCAATATACATTTTATGAAGCAAATAAAGTAGTAGTTCATATTTCATTTCTAGGATATATTCAAAAATTTTATTTTACATTTTTAGAGCCATTCAGAATGTATGTGGTTATTTAACCAATAATATTTATTTAGATGAGTTTGTTGGCAATATTATAGATAGAAAAGTTTCACAGCGAGTGAGGAGTGCATTTAATAAAGCAAAGTCATATAATTTTATCCATTTTATAGATTCATTTCTCTTATTAGTTTGGAAAAACAGGTAAATATTAACAGTACATTCAATTGCACATTTAGTCTTGTATTTTTAAATAGGTAAAAATAGAAATAATTGCGAAATCTAATAATAATGATGATAAAATTAAATGATTCATATGCATCCTTTTAAATCTTCCTTCATAACTAGCATAAAATTTTTTATAAAGAGTTCTGAAAATGTTTACTAACAGTTTGCAAATTACATACAGTGCAGTTGTTCCATTAATAATATAATTAAAACTTAAAAAAAATAATTTTGAAAAATAAACATTCTTCTTTCCTCTTTCCCATTAGGTTTAAAGCTTAAATAAAACAATTTTACAATACTATTATACATTCCCATTCTTTCTTTTAATAGTGGCAATTTAAACTTAAATAATATAGTATAGACACTTACATGCATTTTAGACAATGGTTGGAGAATCTAAATAATCAGCCAAGTATAGGACCAATGTATCTCTTAGTGTTGTTTAAGTACTCATATCTGGGAACCACTAGTATATTTTATACTTTCAGCTTGAACTTTGGAAAAAAAATATACTCTCACACTTTGTTAATAAATGAATTTTAAAAATGCAACCTTATTGGAAGATCTTTTATCAGTTTGTAGTTAGAGTTGTAGTTGTAGTTGTAGTCCCCTAGAATTATAAGTATCTTCTTTTATAGATTTTTTTTAAAATACTACCTCATCCTTTTTTTTCCTATAGTCCAAGATATCTGAAAGTTCAAAGATCACCAAACAGATACTAATTGCTCCTCCCATTACAATAAAACTTAATTTATGCAAGAAACTTTGTCTTGAAAAAAAAAAGAAAAGTGGGGGAAAAATCATTCTGTCTTTTAAATAAATAAAAAAAATATTAAATATTAAATTGAACTAAGAATTAAACATTCTGTGCTTTAAAAACAACAGAATAAAAACTGATAACAATTGTTTAATAATTCACCAGTCCACTACTCAATTAATTCACTTAAAATGTAATAAAGCTGGTTTTTAACAATATTATTTATGAAATTAAATATTTGAATATGAAATGTGATATTTAATGATTTAATGAAGCATATGAATGAAAATGAAGTTGAATAATGATATTGACATATATGAATATTTACAAACAATGCACTATAGACACTAAACTGATATGACTAAATAACTATTTTAATGACGATGAGTGAAACATATTTCACTGTTTATACTATAAATTAAAATATGTAAAGCAAATGAACTAGATAATAACTCAAACAAGTCTTAATACTTATTTGTGAACAAATAAAACAAATTAGCATCAACTCAAACTGAACTGACTATGTTTATGACAAGCCACCCCCTATCCTATTATTAATTATACCCTAAAGTAAGCTACTAAACATGTAATTAATTTTTAAATTACACCTATAAGTACTTCTAATCATAGTTTTAAATAATAAATATTTTTTTTTACAAATTCCATGTTATTTCATTTTATTTAAAAAGATAATATCAGATGTTACGGATATAATGCCATACAATTACAATTAATATTTCTGGTGCCAAACCAGAAGGTCACAATATATATATAATATATATATATATATATATATATATATATATATATATATATATATATATATATATATATATATATATATATATATATATATAATAAAAAGTCAGATGTCTTAATTTTATATATATATATATTGATATGAAGATTTTTATGGGTTGCATATATAAAATACATTTTTTGTGGGTGCATCGTGTTAAAATATTTAAATATTTATATACTGAAATTTCAACTTGATCACACAAGTAATCCATTGGGTGATAAAAGATAGAAAGACAGTTGTAGAGGCGCTACAATAACTGATTTGAAAAAAAAAAACATTAAATTTCCACCAAATAGAAAGATGTTTGCATGTATCATCTTGATTATTGATACAATATGGCCTTTTAAGTCTCCCAATGGCTTCTCTAATTTTGCACTGATAGAGATTATCACATCTGTATATGATCCTAGTACTAGAAAAAACAATTTTATGACCTGAATCTATACTATGAAGTAAGAATGCTGATGATGATGAGTGTTGTTTGACTGCATTAGCATGCTAATCTCTCCTAACACTGATGTGCTGATTACTCATACCTATGTAAAAAGCTTTACAATTTTCACATGAGATTTGATAAACACCATGAGATTCAAGAGGGATTGAATTCTTAGGCTTGGTTATTATATTTCTGATCTTTTGATGAGTAGAAAATGTTGTATCTATATTATAGCATTTTAATATACATCCAATACTGTCTGTAATTCCTTAAAATGGTGATGCAGAAATCAACTTCAACATCAAAACTTACACATTTACTTAAAATATGAGCAGAGATTGAACCTAATTAATCATTGGTGTGAAAAGTAATTAAAATAATTATTGTCCTTTGATTTTTGTAATGATATTTAAATCATTTTTTTATTTTCAGACAAAAGATTAAGAAAATTCAGTATATTGTATTCTTAATATAAGAAAGACTAACATCATCATGAGCAGAATAAAAATGTAGAAAGCAAAACAAAATGGAAATTACCTTCAGTTTTAAATGGTTAAAATTTAAAAAAATGACATGTAATTAAAGTGAAAGGCTGAAACATTCTCCCATGCACTTTAAGAATGCTTATATGGCAGCCATTCAGATATAATGATGACTGTATAGGGAGCTCTTAAGTCACAACAGGAAAGAAATTTTTATAAAAAAAAAGGTGGTTCCACTTTCTCTTTACTTAAATGTCTATATAAATAAGCCAGTTTGAATGACATGTGTAACTTATAATGAATCTGTACTTAGTTTATAAAGACATACATAAACTCTTCTAAAGACTATTGCTATAAAAATATAGTTGTAACTAGCAGACATACTTTTTAAATGCTAATTTCTGTTTCAAATAATTTATTTTTGACCATCAGTAATAATATTTAACTATCATCATCATTATCAACCATTATCAATACACTGCAGAATGAAGGTCTCTCCAAGTTTAATCCATCTTCTTCGATCTTTAGCTTCTCTTCTCCACATCACCCCTGCACACTTTCTTATTTCATCCATCCATCTCACATGTGGTCTCTTTCTGGGTCTTTTAAATCTCTTGGAATCCAGTTTAAAATTTCAATTGTCCATCTATTATCATCTCTTCTAGCAATATCTCCAGCCCAACTCCACTTCAATCTTTTAATTTTTTCAATGAGGTCAGTAACACCTGTTTGTTCTCTTACGCATACATTGTGTTTTCGATCTCTTCTTGTTACTCCCAACATACATCTCTCCATACTCCTTTGAGTGGTCTGAAGTCTCTGTATTTCTCTTCTATTAAGTGTCCAAGTCTCAGATCCATAAGTAAGAACTGGTAAAACACATTCGTTAAAAACATTATTTTCAAACACATAGGCATATTTCCTTTTAGTATCAAGTTATTTCTACCAAAAGCACTCCAAACAAGTTTAATTCTATGATTAATTTCCTTCATTATGTTTCCATCTGTATTAATAACCTGACCTAGGTATTTGTAACTGTTTACTTCTTCTAATTCTTCATAATCAATCTTTATTTTCATATTTTGAGCAAATCGATTAAACATTACTTTAGTCTTTTTAACATTTATCTTTAGTCCTACTTTTCTACTTTCATCTGCTAACTCCTGCAACATTTCCTGCAGCTCTGAAGCATTATTTGCAAAAACAACTACATCATCTGCAAAATCTAAATGACTTAAATACTCTCCATTTACTTTCATCCCTTTAGTTTCCCATTTTAATCCACAAAATACTTCTTGCAGCACTGCTGTAAAAAGTTTTGGAGATATGGAGTCACCTTGCCTTACACCTTTCTCAATGTTGATTTTTCCAGTATTATTATGTAATCTAATTGTTGCTGTTGCATTTTTATAAATATTCTTTAAAATATGACAATATCCTGGATCTATACCTTGATGACACATTGCTTTAATCACTGAAGAAATGTGTATAGAATCGAATGCCTTTTCATAATCTACAAATCCAAAACATAATGACAACTCATATTCATTTGTCCTTTCTATGACTTCTCTCAATATCTGGATATGATCTATTGTACTAAAACCACTTTTAAATCCAGCTTGTTCTCTTGGTTGGTGGAAATCCAAAGTTCTCTGTAGACGAGTTGTAATTATCTTGGTAAAATTTTTATATAAAACTGATAAAAGGCTGATAGGTCTGTAATTTTTAATATCTTCTTTATCACCTTTTTTAAATATTAATATTATTACTGCATTCTTCCAATCTTCCGGTACATCTTTATCATTTAGACATTTAGTATATAACTTTGCTAAAAAAATTTCTGTTTCTTCACCTGCTTCTTTTAATATATTAATTATAATTCCATTTATTACCTGGAGCTTTTCCTTTCGTCATACATTTAATTGCATTTCTCACTTCTTCATTTAAAATTCTGGGCAATTCGGAAGATGTAATAGATATAGGAGGTACTTGTTCTTTATTACTATATAATTCTTGATAAAAATTTTCTACCAATTTCATGATGTCATCTCTCTTCTTAGTAATAATTCCATCTTTTTTCTTATTGCAGATATAAATTTCCTACCAATACCAAAATGTTGTTTTACATTCTTAAGACTTTTATTTTCTTCTACAGCTTTTCTTGCTAGTTCACAGTTATACTTTCTTATATCATTTTCAACTCTTTTCCACACCATTTTACAAAATTCGAGATATTCAATTCTTTTTAATGCATCATTTTTGTATATCTTCATATTTCTTCTTTTATTCATAAATTCTCTAGTCTCAGTAGAAATTTTATTGGTCAATTGCTGCTTTTTTCTACCAGCTATCTTTCTTGCAGTTTTTAAAAGTGTATCAGTTATTTTCATATTAATTTCATTCAAATCTGAATCATGTTCAAAATCTACTAATACTTGAAACAGATTTGTAAGTTCTAATTTAAATTCATTAGAATGTTTCTGAAGATTAGGAATATAAACTGTAAATATTGTCTTTCTTAACAATTTTTGTCTTTCTAGTTTTACATTAACACATATCTTGCATCTTACTAATCAATGATCACTTTCTGTGTTAAATCTATTAAGAACATTACAATCTTGAAATATGTATTTCCTGTTAGTCAAAATATAATCCAATTCTGCTGTACCTTCATTTGGATGCTTCCATGTCCATTTTCTTTTAGCATTTTTCTCAAAAAAAGAATTCATAATATAAAGTTTTTCTTTTTCTGCAAACTCCACAAGTCTATGTCCTCTCTCATTTCTATTACCATAACCAAAATTACCTACAGCACTTTCATATTTCATTTGTTTACCAATTCTAGCATTAAAGTCTCCCATAACAATTTTAAAATGTTGTTTACTCTGATCAAAAGCCTTTTGTACATCCATATAAAAATCTTCTACTACTTCATCACTATGAGAACTTGTTGGGGCATAAACCTGAATTATCTGCATTTGGTATCTGGTAGTAAGTTGTATAACTAATCTTGCTACAATGTTTGATACACCATCAATCTCCACAATATTGTTCTTCCACTTTTTATTTATAATGAATCCTACTCCACTTGTATTTCCAATATTTGTGCTTTTATAATAGAATATATGTCCACTTTTTAAATCAATTGTCTCTTCACCTTTTCTTCTAACTTCACAAAGTCCAATAATATCCCATTTAATATAAGAGAGTTCTTCTTCTAATTCTTGCAATCTTCCTTCACTTGAAAGTGATCTGCAGTTGTAAGTACCTAAATAAAAAGATGTCATCAAATGGCAGCCTGGGTCCACAATCAGGGGATTCTTAGCACCCTCTGCCTTCGGCCACCAACTGCTGCCTTGGTTGGTGACTTTACAGCCTCCTGGGAATAAGGGCCATGCTTTATTTTTGTCTGTCATAATTGTATATATATATATATATATATATATATATATATGATATATATATATTTTCCAATATATATATATATATATATATATATATATTGGAAAAATATTTATCATTTACACAAACATTCATTCTGCCCTATCAGGCATTGAGAAGACAGACCATGGTGTTTCTTGATCTTAAACTCAGAGGTAAAAAGCCAATAAACTCACCACGCTGGGTAATGCATGTTGGTGAGCAGCCCATCCATGTTCATATACTATATGAATAATCACATAGTAATAACAGCTGCAATGACAAGAACGTATTGAGTGGACATTAGGAATTTGCCCTGCTTGGTTCCTTTAAGGCCTCCAAGAGGAATCAAAAGGTCTTCTTTCAATTAATAGCAAACTCCCTTCTGCAGCCATTTAACTATATATATATATATATATATATATATATGTGTGTGTGTATGTGTATATACATCTATATGTATATCAAACTTCTCTTTCATCACAATTTAAATTTTTAGAATTTTATCTAGACATTAGAACAGTATAGCAAATAGTAAATTTGTATATATGATTATGTATCTTATTAATATTAGTAGTTTTCTTGTTTGATTATGTAACCCTAAATTCAATATAGTATACACTTATAATGTTAATGACTAGTTAACAATAATAAATATTGCTAATATTAATTAACTTATTACTTGATTATAATACTATAATTGCATTTATGTGCTTTCAGACAAAAAAATTAACTTGTATACTTTTTTCATCCATTTTTATGTAAGTGTATTTTTTAATAATATAGCATTAACATTGGTTATCTGTTGAAATATGAACTTCACATATCAAACTGCTTTCTTCTCCAAGTTCCCACCTCACACTTTACTTATTAAATATAATTATTTATAGTTTCAATGAAATCATTTATATTAATAACTATTTGCATAAACATTAATTGTATATGTGTGTGGAGATGGTAATCTGGATCAAGTGATAATTGCTAATTTAGCATTAAATATGTATATTGGTGATTATTTATCTTTTCAATATATGTGTGATCATGTGGGTCAGCAATATGAGATGACATGGAGAACTGAGGGTTGTGTGAAAGTCTGAGTTTGAATCCCTTATATGTGCAAGTGTGTGTATGCCTGTACAGTGTATTAAATTACATATTGAAACATAGTGCATTAAAGGTCAGCCCATCCCTCACATATGTATGTAAAATGGATTATTCTTTGGTATTCTCTGGTATATGAGAGGTCAGAATGACTTATGTCAACATGGGTAGGATGACAACCTTGGCATTAACCTGGGCTTTGAATGTTTTGTCATCAGATTATCAATGAAATGGATTTCTGAAGAGTAGTTTACAGCCTATCTAGTATAGTAAGATGATTGGCTATCTTAATATAAAGCTGAACACTGGTTGTATATATGTGTGGAGATGGTAATATGGACCAACTGATGATTGCTGGTTTAGCATAAAATATGTTTATTGGTGATTATTTATCTTTTTGACATGTGTGTGATCAGATGGGTTAGCAATATGAGATGGCATGGAGAATTGAGAATAGCGTGAAAGTCAGTTCGAATCCCTTATATATTAATTGTAATAGTACATAGTTAAAACAAGCATTTCTGTATTTTAGATCATTAATACATTGACGTTATATACATAATATATTATCTTTGTGTATAATGGATAGATGAAATACGGAAGCATGCTGGGGTAATATGGAGAAGAGAGGCTGAAGATCGGTTTCACTTGGAGAGAATGAGACCTTCATCCTGCAGTGGATTAATAATGTTTGAAAATAATGTTGATGATGATGATGATGATGAGTATGTTTGCATTATTTTATGTGTGTGTTTATTTATTATTAGTACAATATCAAAATTTCGATTTCTTCCCAAGCTGAGATACTTTAAGTGTTGAAGATGACTCTGTGACTCTTGACAATGACCAGTTAAGAAAAAAGACTGAATATTATTTGCACGTAATTTACCTATTAATTATTTTAACTGGTATAGTTGAAATAATTAACAGATGTTGTAGGGAAGATTTAGATAAAATGTAAATGTGTTAAAATAATTCCACACAGACATTGAAACTATATTCATACTTTTATGTAGAAAGACCTTTGTCGCAAGCGTGTAACCTGAAAATTTTCGTTTAACATATATATGTATGTAATAAAAAGTAATAATTAAGTAGTTATTAAGACATTTTAATCATAAAATAATGGAGATAAGTTAGCTTTTAAAAATTTATTAATATTCCAACAAATAATGTACGATTGCATGATTATTATAATTTTTATATTTAAATACGCCCTCGCCCTAATATTAAAAATGCGAAAATATATTTGCCTTAATTTAAATAGAAATTTTATTGTTTTAATGTCAATATTATTTTTAATTTAAGAATACTGTATAAAGATTAAAATACTTTTTTTGATTATTAAGACTTATTTGTAAATAGCAAAAGGTTTTCCCATTAATGTTTAAATCACAAAACTCATTTAAATTTTCTACCAAAATAAATATTCTTCTTCTTTCTTTTTTTTTTTGCTTTTTTATGAATCTTAATGACTTTCAAGAAAAGATTTTAAGCAAAATATTCACTCAACCATTAAATAAAATAGATGAACAGGTAATCATATAAAAATCATATATATATAATCATTTTTAACCTTTGTAGAAACTAGGTCTTCCTAATTTTTTTTCAGCCTTGCAATTCTTGATTTCTCGTTTCATTTCAAACATTGAATAGTTTTGATTTCATCTAACAATCTTTTATAAAAATATTTCACTGGTTGTTTTTTTTTTTGAATTCAATTCACGATTCCTATTATTTACTTTAATATGTAAACTATTCTTGACGTTTTATTGTTTGTACAATAGAAGTGACTTTATATATATATATATATAAACAAATCACACTAAATTCAGAGATAAAAAAAATAGTCAAAATTTAAACGCTAAAATTTCACAACCAATTGATTTCCCTGCCCAGGCAATTGAGAACTTTTAAGGTACCATTTTAGTAGATGCTCTGGGCTACTTTTTGCCTCTAGGAAGAGCCATTGAAATACAGTTGACATAAACAAGCTTAAATGTCAGTGTATAAATTTTGCCTATTTTTTTTAAATTCTGAATTTAGTGTAATTTGTTTATTTTTATTGCCTAGTTTAGTTTTGTTTTGATATTTTAATGTAATTAATGTCATATTGTACTCCTAATTATTTCATTTTTATGAATTGTCTTAATATCTAAAACAGGCAAAACTCTCCATACAGTAGTGCCACTCAGTGCAAGTCAAAGTAATTAATAGATGCCAGAAGGCTTGTGCATAAAATCCCTATCTAGTGCCTACTCATCCAATATCCCCAAACTAGTTTCTAGATTGTGGCTTTCATCAGTGAGGAGCCTTGGATCTGAGAGCACTGCACCTAGATTTTATCTCTACTTAACTATAAAACTATGAGTTTAAAATTGAATGAACAATAATATTTTCAATACAAGCTCATTAGCTTTTATAGTTATATAGATCTGAACTCATTTCAGTACTTATACATTTTGGTGCCTTTAGTTCTTTAATATCCATATTGATGACTATACTATTAGGCAGGGTTGGTATTGAACCACTAAACATCACATGATTACCATTTCCTATGCTTACTCATAACTGTTAATAAAGCAGGCAATACTCTCCACAAGTTAGTACCTAGTCTGAGGATATTAGATGAGTAGGCACTAGTTAGGGATTTTATGCACAAGACTTCTGGCATTCCTTGATTGCTCTGGTTTGCACTGAGTGACATTACTGTATGGAGAGTTTTGCCTGTTTTAATAACAGTTATGAGAAAGTATAAGAAATAGTGATCATGTGATGTTTAGTGATTTAATTTATGATCTAGTTGTCAAGCTAACCAAATATAAACATTAAATATCATTTTTTTCTAAAGCATAAAGATAAATTTGATTTCATGGTGTAATAATACCATTCTGCTTTTTGTTTTTTTATTTATTTTCATTTATTAATTTATTTAGTAAAAATTACTGTTATATATATATATATATATATATATATAACAGTAATTTTTATGGCCATAATATATATATATATATATATATATATATATATATATATTGTGGCCAACTGAATGGACACAAGGGTTTAAGATACTTTGTATCTTAAATAAATAGTTATATTATATTAAAAAAAATGAAATAGCCTTAGAATTTTAAAATTTTTGCTGGAGATTGCTTAAAGCTTAAATATGGGTTACTTGTGCAGTTTACTGACCACTTTATAAGTGTTTATTGGTATTTTTGTGGTTAATGAGGTGTTTAATGTAGGGAAGGGGGGTTGTTTATTAATGGAATTGATACATCTTGTTGGAAAGATGCAAAGTTATCCTGTGTTAGTATAATATTATTTGAATAGTTTCAAAATCCTTTATTCATTAATTCTTATCCTTTTGTCAACAGTTAATAGCAGTTTCAATTATATTTAGTTAAGATAGTTTAATATTTAGATTGCAGTGCATGTGTATGCATGTATGATTCTGCATTATGTTTCATTTCATTTTCATCTTTAATAACAGCAAGCAATAGTACATTCACAATAAAAACATTTAAACTACAGTAGTTATTTTAAATAAATAACAAATATATATTTCTTTCCAATAATTAATAGATAGTTAAATCAGTGGATTATTTTATAAACTGAGTAAATTATTAATCATTTTATTTGATAGTTAATTAATATTCATTTTTCTTTCAAGTTTCTAAAAGCTATTTATTTTATTATTTGTATTTTTTTTTCTTGTCTTCATTTAGTTTTAAAAATCAAAATGATTTTTTTTTTAAAAAAAAGATTTGTTTTTGCATATGTAATTAGTTAGTTAGCAAGCTGCGTGGGAGTAACCTGGTGAAAGGCAAATGAACTTTGCTAAAAAAAAGAGTTTTTGAACAAAGATTTCCAGTGTAAAATTTGCTCTTTATAATGTAATGGTAGACAGTAAACAGTGGTTCATGTATTGTAAAAATTAAAGCCAGTTACTAAAGTCAAATTGACTTTGAAAAGACTTTAGAGTAAAAACTTCCAAAGGAGCTTCAGAACTTTATTATGGAAAAAAAAATTAATTAAAAAATGCAATTCTAAGGTTTTAAAAAAAGGTATGTCGGTTTGATTAACTCTCTTCAATTTAAACATTTCTGAATTAATCCCTTTATAACTATTACTCTTTTAAAAATGTGTGTTAATAACATCCAGTCTATATTATTTCACTTAATTGCCATTTTAAATAAGAATGGTTTACATAAATATTATTGTTGTATCATTAAGCAACATTTTTTTTTGATATATGGAAAACACATGCAGAACTATACCACGTAATATATTCTAATTTCTCACTATTTTTCGTGTTGTGTTTTTGTGAAGATTATACATAGACCTAAGGATATGTCTAGTTTGATAGATCATATTATGTTTAAGTTCATCGTAAGGAGATAACAGTATTCATTTATTTGATATTTCTGGAACTAATGCGCATTTTTAAATTAAAGAAATAAAATGTAAACTACTTCTGTTTAAATCGAATAGTAGGACAGAAATGCTGGTAATTTTTGTTCTCTTCAATAAGGATGGAATATAAAATAAAGCATTATTAATTATGGAATTACTAAGGTCAATTTAAAGTATTATTAAATGCTATTCAGAAAATACTAAGGATAATCGCATATTTAATCCAGAACTGCACGGAAAATGTCTTATATTTTCAGTATAATAAAGGAGAAATTTACTGCTTGCATGTGATTTGGTACCTCGAATGGATATGCTATGAACAGTGAAAAGTGCTGGGCATATTTAAGTTATGCTTATATTTTTTTTTTAAGTTATACTGCAAAAGTTTATTTTAGTTTAAAATTCGGTTTGGAATGTGTCCCATATTATTTCATAAACCCGGAGCAGAGCTTTGCAAATGAACTTTTATTTTAAATTACAAAACTAGTAACCTTTGTTTCTTTATTTTTTTTATTGCTTGTCATAATTAATATATATATGATAGGTAGATAGGCTTTATTTATTATTATGTCATTTATAATTTGTGTTATTTTGATTTTTAAGACCGGAGTGTACTCAAATGAGGAGTACACCAGTAAAAATTGATTGTGTTCAATTAGGTCTTATTGTTTCCTTTTGAGGATGAAATAAATATTTTTTTTATATATTATTAGAGAGGTTTACATTTATTTTGTATACTTTATTATCTCAAAGTGAAAATTTTGTTCTTTGTTTAAATCAAAAAACTTATAATGGAAATAGTTTGTTAGATATAAAAAAAAGTTTGTTCGTAATAATTAGAACCGTTAAATTTTAAAAAAGTAACCTAAATTTTATTAAATTAAAAGTTATGCCTTAATGCAATATTTAATTATCGTATTACCTGCTTAGTGTGTAATTTAGAGTTAATATTATGTATTCTTTGATTCGCGGGTGTGTGTTTGTTTTGCATAATTACGATATTTGTTTGATAGAATTCAGTTTGTGAATATTTTATGCATATATTTTGTACATTGTCATATTCTTCTGAGTTGAACGGATTTATATATTATCTGTATGTATTTATCTGCCAACGTGTATTTATGATGTTTGATATTTAGATAAGCTATGAGAATAGAAAGAAATTTGATTGCGTTATAATGTCTGCAGGAATAAAAGATCTTGCTTATTTAGTATATGTTAATAACTTTCCATGAGTAGAGCCTTGTTTATTTTATATGCTTATGATTGATGATATTTTTTTAAAGTGATGTTCTTAGGGACCTGGTGACGAGGAATTAAAACCCCCACCAATAATGTATTTAGAAGTAGAGGAGTTATTGTTAAATATGATTAAATGATGTTTAAGAAGTTGTGTGACGTTTTTCTAGGATTCTTTTTTTTTTTTTTTTATTAAATGTCATAGCATCGGCCGGGACGCGAACCCGCAACCTGGGCAACTGCCTGCAAGTGCAAGGCAGTCGCGCTGACCACTCCTTATGTAGATTCCCTTTATGATGTATAGTATGTATAATCATGAAAATATAGCTTTGTGTTAATTAATATGTGGCTAGATAAATTGTTAGATTAACGCTTGATGTAGTATTAGTGTCATATTTATTGATGAATTACGACATTGTTCGAAATAAAATAATTATATGATATTTTCTTAATGAATGGAGAGTGCTGCTTGAATGTACACACACACGCATAATATAAATAATATCGCGTATATAAAGTATAGAATTATTGAAATTAAAATGAGACATAAATGCTTTTGAAATATACTACATTCATTTAATAGAAGTATAAAGTATTAAGATTAAAACCGGAAATAAATATTTTAGAATACAGTGTATTTATTTAAATAAAAGTTATCAACCATCAAATCATCAGAATAAACATGATTTTGTTGCTATGGATGAAAGATATACGTAATTGAAAGTGATTATTAGTCAATTATAGAAAGTTGCTTTGCTGAAAGCCAAATATAAATGATTTGATTTATTTTGTTAATCAACAGTAATATCCTCTCGAAAGTA
Source organism: Epiperipatus broadwayi (assembly GCA_028023455.1). Classification (NCBI taxonomy): domain Eukaryota; kingdom Metazoa; phylum Onychophora; class Udeonychophora; order Euonychophora; family Peripatidae; genus Epiperipatus; species Epiperipatus broadwayi. The sequence goes on along the minus strand of JAQFVV010006278.1, from coordinate 5,527,537 downwards.
TCTATATTTTTTTTTGTGCTAATAATATGATGTCATTTATTTATGGTCATATAGATGAAACATGCAAGCAAAGTATGTGTTCAAAGTCGGGATATTTAAGTTTTATTATTAATTTGTTTAGATAGTAGGGATAATCCCAAACTGATGCCAAAAATTTATTTAATAATTTAAAAGTTTGTAAAACAAAGAACCCATTTGAAAATATTATGTTAAACCAAATTTATTTTATTTATTGTAATAAATGATTTGTTTTAGTTATTTAAAATCTTAAAATCTATGTCTTGAGTTATTCTTGTGTACATTCGTATTTCCATTTCCACATCTCTACATTTCATAAATCTATTATAAAACAGATATATTATTTTAGAGTTATAATAAATAAATTTGCTAGTGTCTGACAATATTGTTATTTCTTAATCCAAACACTGTTTGAAAGAACATTAGCCACTTGATAAACATATTAGAAAGGTTGTCAAGTCAGTATATTTGTTAGATGATGATATGAGATTAAAATACCCTATCTCTGTCGATATCTTATTATTGAAACAAAGTAAAATATTTTAGTCAATTTGTTTCATTATATTTTCTCATACTTTAGAATTATAACTTATGGGCAATGTAGTTTATTAATTCAACTGTGTTTGTTAAATTCCCTGAGATCTTATTATTTATTTCTTGATTGGAATTAAAGTAGATGTTTAGATTATGATATGCCAAGTAATAGAATTGTTTAAGAATATAATCATAGCAAGCTGATATATGATATACTTGGATGAATGAAGAAATTATATTTAAATTATATTTTAATAGGCTGTACCAAATAAACATTGTGATTCTTTATTATACAATTAATTAATAAAGGAATTTACCTTATACTAAATGTTTTATAATATTTCTTTTTTTATTCATTTATTATCATATATCTTATGAACTGCCTATAGCCTCCCACTGAGCTGAGCTGAACATAAACTTAAATATAGAGTCTCAGTAATAATTTAGTATTATATATTTTGTTATATTGTTCTATTCATTAATAGAACTGGCACCTGAGAATTTCGTTCATGTAATGTATATGAGCGGTGTTGGGAGTGTAGGTTATAATATATATGAATTACCATAAGTAAATGAAAATAAATATTAACAATTAACACTTAAAAATAAGATAAAATCATATAAATTTTAGGTTTACTTGTGATTAATAAGCCAAAATTCTCACCATAGACTCGAACATAATGCAGTAAGCATCACAAGCAAAATAATCTACTATGTATGATAAATTGTAAGTTAAAAATGTAAGAGAATTTAAGAGTATTTCAAGGCATATTTATTTTAAGGGTATTCATTGGCTACTGCAAATTACTATTAAAGCAGTTCTTGAAGTGTAATATGTATATTACATCAATTTTTCTTGACTGTCATAGGTATCAACAGTATTGCAATGGTGTACTTATAATTTATACAATATGCTATTTTTGTAATGTAAGAACAACTGTTTTCTCACACTGGTTTTGAGATGTAGTTATCATTGGAAAGTTAATATCATGTTAGTGGCAAGGGGATATTTATTTTAAAATTGTATGAATAGTTTGTTATCTTAATTTATTAAATTAAAATTAATATTTTTTAAAAATATTTATTGCAATAAATTTCAAATATTTATTTATATTGTGAGTAAATATTTTTCTTATAATTACAATAAATTTATATTTTTATTGGCATTACTATTTTATTCATTAACCAGAAAATATAATAATAAAGTTTTATTTTTCACTGTTATAAAAAGAATACATTTCAATGGTCATACATTGGTATTTACTTGATTTACTTATCCATTTCACCTGCATTGTAATAAGACATATCTTAGTTAATTCCTATTTATTTTACATGTGTTTTAGTAATGCTTTGGGTAGCATAAAATGTGTCATTTCTATATACTTATGTGCTGGATAAATAAAATATTTATACATGAAGAAAATTTAAAATGTTTTAAAGAATTCTTTATATGATCATTATTGGTCACCTAAATATCAATATACTCTATCTTTGATATTTGTTTTTCATATTTGATTGAATCACAAAATATCAAGAATAAAGTTATAAAATATTCTATTTACAATTTAAATAAATATTGCATATGAGCACATTGAAACATCTAGTATAATAATCATTTTATGTTAAATATAATGTGAACCTGAGATACAAAATTTTTTACAGATTACAGATATAAATGATATATTTTCCAGGTTCATCCATATATGATTTTGATTCTGAATATACCAATATTTCGTTTTCATCACACAAACGAACAAATGAATGATGAGTAGAATATTGTAAAGATGGGCTGTATAGGCACTTTAACCTATAGAAAAAAACATGTACATAAATTTGAAAAGTAAAAGTTAGCAAATCTTCAGAATAATATGTTGTTTTTTAAAAAATATTCCCAACAGGAGAAAGTTTGTATGTGTCACCGTATTTATTGATACAATTTGGTCTTTTTACTATTTCAATAGCTTCACTGATCTCATATCGGTAGAGAATGTATTTTTTTCTATTGGTGGAACTTTACCATTGTTGTAAGAAAGTGCATGCAGTATTTCTACAATTATATAATACTCTCTTCATCATCTAGTGGATGGAATGTATGATTAAGCTGAAATCTCAATATATTCATAATTAACAAAGGCAAAACTCACTATATATATATATATATATATATATATATATATATATATATATATATATATATATATATATATATATATATATATATATATATATATATATATATATATATATTGCCACACACAGTAAGCTAGAGTAATCAATGGATGCCAGAAGGCTTGTGCATAAAATCCCCATCTAGTGCCTACTCATCCAATATCCCCAGACTAGTTTCTGGCTTATGGCCTTCATCAGTGAGGAGCCTTGGATCTGAGAGCACTGCATCTAGATATTAGGGTCTAATGCAACCCTCCAGCAACCACTTTTTATCTTTATTTAACTACAAAACTATGAGTCTTAAACTGAAAACACCTTAAAGTTTTCAATCCAAGCCCATTATCTTATATAGTCATATGGGTCTGAACCCAGCTCAGTACCCATACATTTTGGTGTCTTTGGTTCTTTAATAACCATAGCCACCCCTATCATATTAGGCAGGATTAAGACCATAAGCCAGAAACTAGTCTGGGGATATTCGATGAGTAGGTACTAGATGGGGATTTTATGCACAAGCCTTCTGACATCCATTGATTACTCTAGTTTGCTGTGTGTGGCAATATATATAGTGAGTTTTGCCTGTTTTAACAACAGTTATACACAAGCATATGAGGAGGTGGTCATGTGATGTTTATTGCCTTATATTCATAATCAAAACCATACACAGATAAACCCTCAAAATATATTATTTATTAGTATATATGTTAATATTGAAATTTATATAATAAATATAATACAGTACTAGTTTCATATTTTAAAAATTAAATAAAAAATAAAGCTACTTTAATCATTTTTAATTACTATAAAATAATCTTTTTCAACTATACTTAATATATATATGTATATACAATCATCCCACAAAGTTCATAAGTACCAAATATTTTTATGTTAGCTTTTTGTTACAAAGTAAAATATTTTTTTCTGTAAATAAAATAGCTTTTTTTTTTGCTAATTCCTTCTTAATGTTAAATCTTAACAAATTTAAAAACCATACATGGTCATTATGCATAGAAATTGTTTGTATATGAATTAGGTATATCTTATTTATCTCTATTATATAATAGTTCATTAAGTGTTAGTCTTGTTTTCAATGCTCATCAAAATTCCCCAATACATCATTTATTGCTATAATAATATATATTATATTATTTTTTGTTCTTTATTAATTACAATTTTAACTTTATTAATATTCTATTTATATTTAGTGTTATATTTTGTAGTAATATAATACACAGATCATATTTTTTCAAAACTTTATTATTGCCTTTAACATATAATATTTCTAATATAGTCAATATAATATTCTGCTGACATATTCCTGGTTATAATGTCTAATATATTTTAATCATTTATATAAACATTACATGATCACCACTTCTTATGCTTGTGTATAACTGTTGTTAAAATAGGCAAAACTCACTATATATATATATATATATATATATATATATATATATTGCCACACACAACAAGCTAGAGCAATCAATGGATTCCAGAAGGCTTGTGCATAAAATCCCCATCTAGTGCCTACTCATCCAATATTATCACTGATGAAGGTCATAAGCCAGAAATTAGTCTTGGGGATATTGGATGAGTCGGCACTAGATGGGGATTTTATGCACAAGCCTTCTGCAATCCATTGATTACTCTAGCTTGTTGCGTGTGACAATATATATAGTGAGTTTTGCCTGTTTAATCATTTATATACATACATAATTTTATCATTTTTAATAAAAATCTTTTAAGCCAGAAATATTATGTAAAAAAAAACTTTAGAATTACATTGTGTTTGTCTCCTCACTAGTTTTTTTTTTATATAACTTATGATGTAGATTTTTATTTGATTTATTTACAGTTATATTTAAACGCTTTATGATTTTATTATTTTCCTTGCCTATTAGCGAATTGAAATTATTTAATTGGTTTATACCTTCCTTTAAATGACAGATACTCTCTTTATTTTTGATAAAGAACATAACATCTACATATATAGTTTAATAGCATTTCTTTCAATTCTTTTCATTATATAATGTCTACAATGTTTATGTATATATATGCATGCGTGTGAATATTATTTAAGAATAAAAAAAAATCAAAATTATATGGAATTCAAATATAAAATGAATTTTACTGTTGTAATATGTATTTTTTTATCATATTTTTTCCTTATATTTTTTCAGGAATCTCAAAATAGCATTTTGTTGTAATTATTATTAATTCTGAAAGTATTTTTGTGTTCCAAAACTTATCTAATTACCTAAAAAATTATATGAAAATTAATATTAATAATGTAATGGAAAAATAGTGTTTACTAAAAATAAAATTTTTTTTTTTTTTTGATAAACAAGATTTCCAGGTAATAAGAAATCCATATATAGCAACATTTATAATTTTGTGAGTTAATTTATTTTGAATTCTTCAAAAGAAATAAACAAAAAAATGGAGTCTATTTTGTTTGAAGCAGGTGTGTATTTCTGGCAAAAAATCTACTGATCAATTTAGTATATAAAACCAGCCAAATATAACATTCAATATTTTTTCCTAAACTGAATATCAAATATAATCAGTTTAATCAACTATATACTTAAATCAAAAATCTATTTCCATCACATCTTGATAAGGTTCAATTTTAAATGAAAGTCGATTAGATGGAAATAATTTTTTTGATTTAATTATATAGTTGTCTATCATTTGATTATGTTTCATATTCAGTTCAGAAGAAAATATATAAGAAAGACATCATAATAGTTTTAAAAGAAATACCATCAAGTGAAACATTTAATATATATATATGAAAAACAAAAAACAAGTTAAAAACTTGCTAACGCTTGTATTTATGTCAACAGATGGTGTTCTACAAAAAATACCGTCAAGCGTATGTTTACATAAACGTCAGAGCATGTATTCACTATCTCTAACTTTAATTCCACTTTCAGATCATGATTTCAAGCTATTTGCTATCATCAGTGAAAGACAGGAATTTTAGAAACTAGATCTAAACACAAACTCTGAGCGTTTATGAAACAGTTTCTATTCAGCTTGCAAGTGTGAATCTTTTAGACACGTAATGTCTTCAAACTCAGCATAGCAAGCCAGATAGCTATATGGGTCTGATCTCAGTTCAGCATCACCACATAGTAGAAGCCTATGCAATATATATCATTACTAGAAAGACTCAAAGGTACATTTATGAAAAACAAAAAACAAGTTAAAAACTTGCTAACACTTGTATTTATGTCAACAGATGGTGTTCTACCAAAAACACCATCAAGCGTATGTTTACATAAACGTCAGAACATGCATTCACGATCACTAACTTTAATTCCACTTTCAGATCATGATTTCAAGTTATTTGCTATCATCAGTGAAAGACAGGAATTTTAGAAACTAGATCTAAATACAAACTCTGAGTGTTTATGAATATATATATATATGTATATAAACACAAATTAACGGTAAATTGTATTTACCATCAATTTTTGTTTTTTCTTATATATATTTTATAATGGGTATTGTATTTTATATTTATATAGTTAGTGAAAATGACAAGTGAAATGAATATATGGATGAGAGTATATAAAAAAATTGTAATTATAGTAATGTTTTTTTTTTGAGTTAATACAGAAAGAAAGTGGAATAAATATACAAAAAATGAATTATGAAATACAAAAAATTAAATAATAAAAGCTACAACCATTTATAAAGTGGCACAAAATATAAATAACTAAAGCATGTATGTGCAGAGATGATTATCTGGACCAACTGATGATTGCTGGTTTAGCATGAAATACGTTTATTGGTGATTATTTATCTTTTCTACATATATGTGTTCAAGTGTATCAGTGTTATGAGATAGAGTGGAGAGTGATGGGTAGTGTGAAAGTCTGTGCTCATATAACCTATATATTACATATATTGATACAGGTATATAAAAGGCCTATATTTCAGTTATTAATCATTTTTTAATTTTTGGGAAGAGTTACAAAAAATTCACTAATATTTAAAATTTATTTTATAAATGAGAGAAATAAATAAATATATGTTCTTCAAAAACAATAATTCTATTGGGAAAAACATTAAATCAGTAAAATGTAAAACTTTTATAGTAATCATAATCCCAAAGCAGATAATATATTAAATATGTGTAATTATAATCATTGTTATATAGCAGAAGGCCGTTTTGAGTTTAGAAGAAGCAGAAGAATAAGAAATGCAGCAACAGTAGTCATGTCTACTGATAAATAATATATAAAATGTTAAAAGTTGATGTTTTCTATTTTTATAAAAATATTGTGGAGTAGAAATCTTGCATTAGCAGTAAATGAAAATGAACTTAACAAAATGTTATACAGGAATTATACAAATTTATATGAAGTTTGAAATGTTACACTAGTCCAAGTCTAAATATAATGAAAATTTAGGTCAAAATAAAAAAAAAAAATAATGAAATGGAATACTATATAATTATGTTTAAATAGTTCAAAAACAGTAAAAATGTATACTATCATAAAAAAAAAATTTAGATTAAAGTGCATGTAATGACCAATACTATAGTTATTCAAAAGTCTTAACCCTATGTTACAATTTCATATATTATGCCTTTGAAATACACATTTAAAAAGGTAATTTTTCTATTGTTGTTTTAATTAAAATATAAATCGATCCTTAAATAAATGAGATAAAAAAATATATTTAAAAAGATAAACTGATTTTAGTTCAAAACTGAATAACAAAAATTAGAATAATCAGATATTAGCATAGTCAGATGGTTTAATCATATTAAAATTTAATCCTATCAAAAACAAGCTAAAAATTTTGTCTTGCATAAAAATAATAGTTTAAAGGAAAAAAAATAAAGGAAATTTGAGATGTACAAAAAGATAATAAATGATTTACTTAATCTAATTAAACATCAAATAGTATTATGTTAGTTATATCAATATTTTAATAAAATAAATAACTCTTTTTCAGTGAATTTTTTATTTTTATTTGTTAAAAAATGCAATTATATTTAAAAATAAAATTATATATAAATATTTTTATTAATGTTATATGTAAAAAAAATATTAATTATAATTTGGATGTTTACAAAATGTTAGTAAATAAAAAAATATCTATGAAAAGTTAATAAAAGATGGACGACGAGAATTATTAACAGGTAAATTTAATGATTAAAGTGAGGGGCACATTGTATTGTTTGTTTGTTACAGGTAATATTTGATATAAGATATATATATATATATATATATATATATATATATATATATATATATATATATATATATATATATATATATATATATATATATATATATATATATATATATTATATAGATAAGTAATATACAAAAATATATTATACTAATGTCATAGACAAATCCCATCAATAAATAAAAGATTTCATTTAAATAATGTAAACTAATATCAACAAATTAAAAATCCTTCTTTTTCTTTTCAAAAACTTTATTTTCTTATATCAATACTGAACATATATATTGTAATGTTTTGCCATCTGACTAGGCCTCTATACACAATAAATGCGCAAGTTGATCAAGTTATGCAAAAAGATGAAAGTTGTATTTATATTTCTAAAAACATAACTATATTTCCTGATCAACTCAGCCTAGAATTGTTATAAGTACAATTGCAAGCTGAATCAGTTTTTAATTTATAAATGAGGGCACCAAAGTCAATTAGACTCACTGATTCTGCATCAAACATACCGTAACTCATAAATTAAAAAGAAAAAAAATTTTTTTTTAAATAATCGGTATCATATTTTACCATAACTAGAATTATTTTCTAAATATTATTCCTGGAGCTTATTAAACACATATTGGCAAAGGCAAATTATATTTTCAAATATCACTAAACTAATATTAATAAATTTAATAATAAACATTAATAGTTATTATTAATAACATACAAGGAAAAGTTGGTATTAGAACTAAATATTTTATTCTAACAAATTAAAATGTTAAAGATAAATTACGAATTAAATAAAACTGGAGAGAACACATGCTAATCCAGATGTGAATCCATTAATAAAATATAACAGCTAAACTATTAATTAATTAAAGTACTTGGGTAAACAATAGTCCCTTGATCAATAAAATTAAAGTCTCTATCAGGATCCTATTATAAATATATTTTTAAGAATTGTTTGCAAATGCTTAATTTTGTCACAATTGGGAATAATGAATCATAGCTTACTAGTAAGTTTAGTGAGTTCACAAAGCTTGTAGATTACTATGCATAGTTTTATTTAGTGTGTGAGAATGAGTTCAGTCATCAGTTATAAGTTGATCTTGTAGTCTATTCCACTGGTCAGTCACAAAAGCTTTTCTGGTGTCCATCTTCAGTAACGATGTCAGCTAAAGCTCCGGTTCACTCCAACATGCAGAATTATAAAGTGATCCTGGGTATATTCTTTTGCTATCCAGAACCAACTATAAGAATAACAGGGAAAATAAGACATTGATCAAACTGGCCTCTTCCTTTTTATACTCCAGGTCTAGTTTTTAGACTTCTATGCATATCTTTTGTTTGTCAAAAATATATGTTGATAATCTTGTACATTTTTTATAAAATTTATGTTACAAAGTCTTTATATTTTTAACATAATTCTGCCATCTTTAATTAGCTAAAATATTTTTCTTTTAGCTTATCTGGATTAATACTTTTAACAAGGCTGTAAACCTTAGCAATGAGCGTCTGAAAAAATCGTCACTAGGGACCTCTGTAGGTCTTTAAAACACATGCTTACGCTATGAAGAAAAGAGAGAATCCCTTTCTTTACTTCGACCTACTTTTATATATAAATAGGTGAAGCTGAAGTGTTTTGATCTAAGAGTGTGAAGCTATTAAATACTTCACTAATTAAGTCCACAATTCTTATAATACATTAATACTCACGAAATCTTACGATTTACTACGAGTTAATGAAAAGATCTTATAGTAAGAAATATATTACGATAATTTAAAGTTGTAATTATAAATTTTATTAAACGCTCACTATTATTTCAGTAATAGTTTTAACAAGGCTGTAAACCTTAGCAATGAGTGTCTGAAAAAATCGTCACTAGGGACCTCTGTAGGTCTTTAAAACACATGCTTATGCTATGAAGAAAAGAGAGAATCCCTTTCTTTACTTCGACCTACTTTTATATATAAATAGGTGAAGCAGAAGTGTTTTGATCTAAGAGTGTGAAGCTAGTGACAATTTTTTCAGACGTTCATTGCTAAGGTTTACAGCCTTGTTAAAACTATTACTGAAATAATAGTGAGCGTTTAATAAAATTTATAATTACAACTTTAAATTATCGTAATATATTTCTTACTATAAGATCTTTTCATTAACTCGTAGTAAATCGTAAGATTTCACGAGTATTAATGTATTATAAGAATTGTGGACTTAATTAGTGAAGTATTTAATAGCTTCACACTCTTAGATCAAAACACTTCTGCTTCATCTATTTATATATAAAAGTAGGTCGAAGTAAAGAAAGGGATTCTCTCTTTTCTCCATAGCGTAAGCATGTGTTTTAAAGACCTACAGAGGTCCCTAGTGACGATTTTTTCAGATGCTCATTGCTAAGGTTTACAGCCTTGTTAAAACTATTACTGAAATAATAGTGAGCGTTTAATAAAATTTATAATTACAACTTATCTGGATTAGTAATTTGTGTGTCTTTTGTTCTTTCCAATTTTAACTTTTATTTTTAATTATATAAAAAAAAATATGGATGAACAATTTAACTTTCATTGTACATTTAAAAAAAATATACTAATCAAAAAAAAAATCTAAGTTTACTTTTTTTTTAGCTTTTACCAAATGCCAATACATATATTTGTACCATATATAAATAAATGGTACAATATATAATACAAAACTCCAATGTTTCAACTGTTTTTATCTTCAAACAGTCATTTTCAAAATGAATGGAATTTATTTAATTGAATGTTTAAATTGTAAGAGGGAGGGGGAAAAGATTTCATATATTGGTACAACAAAAAATACAATAAAAACTAGACTTAGACAACATTTATATGACAAAAATATAAATATTTACATACACTGTAAAGTTTTAGATCATAAAGAATTTAATATTAAAGTGTTGGAAAGAGTTAAAAATTACAAGGAAAGTATGGTAAAAGAATATTTTTACATAAAAAAGTATAATCCTATTTTAAATAGAATTAATGGAGTAGATAAGGAATCTAAAATAATGTATAATTAAAATGAATGTTTAAATAGGCTTAGGTAAATTGTTAAAAGTTTTTTTTTTTGTATAAAAATGTTTATATTTGTTTTATATTTATTTAAAGCTATAGTTTAGGAATGTAGTTTTGGGATGGGTTTTAGATAATACTTAAAAAAGGGGGAGGTTATTTGAAATTAAGGTTGGTTTTTAAATTTGTATAAAAAGTTTCTTGGATGCTTTTAAGACAGATTTGTAATTAAATAATGTAAAAGAAAGAGTAATAAAAAATTGCAGTGGGAGAGAGATGTAAGTAAAATATAATTATGTTTAATATGTTTGTTACTGTTTATGTTAATGTAAAATGAACGTATTTATGTAATTGAGGTTTATTTATAATATGTATTTAATATTATTGTTGCAGATCCTTGAAAATGACTGTATGAAGATAAAAACAGTTGAAACATTGGTGTTATATATATATATATATATATATATATATATATATATATATATATATATATATATATATATATATGTGTGTGTGTGTGTGTGTGTTCAGTATTAATATAAGAAAATAACGTTTTTGAAAAGGAGAAGGATTTTTAATTTGTTGATATTATTGTAGAACATATATATTTTAAAAGAAAAAATGATTGTACATTTGCTGTCTTATAATATAAGATGTAAACTAAGAAAAACTTGTTTAAAATAAAAATGTTAAATATATCATCATACTATGCTGAGCATACTTTCAACTAACTGGTAGTCTTACTCATAGCTATTGTTATCCAAGAGGATTATGAGATTTATATAAGGATCACAAAAGTGATGATTTACATAAAATTTAATTATAAGGTTAAATGAATATATTTAAATGGACCATTTTATAAGGGAATGTAGTATTCTATTTTTATTGATTGCATGTACATTGTTGGCAATGGTACAAGTGTAGCCATCAGTTAATCAAAAGTGTGTTAAGCATAGTATGTTGATGATATATTTGACATTTTTATTTTAAAGCAGTAAACAAGCTTTTTTTAATATACATGTTGTATGAATTGTTTATACTGAATTACATATTTCTGAAAAAAGTTTAAATAATTGGCATTAAATAATAATTTGTAAATGTCATAACAGATTATGTCTCTAGATATACATAACTAATTTCTTTTCTTTTTCTAAAAAAAGACAAATATTAGAAATTATATGAAATATTTAACATTACAGTATTTAAAGACATATCTCAATCTATTCATTTATTTAGTAATAGAAGTATTTAGCTTTAAGCCATGAATATGATATACATGTTACATTGAAATTGTGATGGATAATAATAAAGCTAAACATTTTTTGAAAACAAACTACCTATCCTGTGGATGTTTTTATTAACAGACATGTATTAAATTAACTCAGAAAGGAAGAAAATTGTACATAGTTGAATTATAATAGAAGTATACATTTCAACCAATGGTATACAGAATTTAAACACTTGTGTTTTTAATTCATATAAATTTATATTCCTTGACTACTGATACTTTTTTAATAAAAGCAATTTTTGAAATATATATGTAAGATATGTCTTTTGCAATATAAAAGAAGAAACACCAAATGATCACCATCTCTTATACTAACACATACAAGTCTTGATTACTCTGGTTGGCACAGGGTGGCATTACTGTATGGAGAGTTTTGCCTTGTTTAAAAAAAGAAACATTAGACTAAATTCTTTTAAGATGTTCTTTTTAAGATATGATTTCTAAAGCTATTATTATGGTTCAATTCAAAATATTATTCATCCTCAGCAGTCCTTAATATAAAAAAGTTTTTTTTCATATTAGAATTAGTTTTATAATTTGTATTCTTTGGCTTATGAGATGTTTTTTGTATGCTAATCTATATCTCTAAAACTACAATCTCTGTTTTACAATAAAATAATTTATATAATAGAAATCGAAGTTTGTGCTTTATGATATCTATAAAATCACATAGAGATTATGTAATTACTAAAACCGCAATAGTTAATAGTCGAAAAATGTTTATTCCTAAATACATTCTTTATTTTGTGTATATATATTTTTCTAAAAATAAATTAATTGTAAAACAGAGAGAAATACAACAAAATGTTAATTTACTTATTCTGAATCATCAACTATCAAATATATATATAAGAATGATTTTTTATTACTACACACTCAATTTTGTTATTATTTAATATATAAAGTTGGTGGTCGATTAGTCAACACAGCTGCCTTACAAGCAGTTGTCCAGGGTTTGTGGGTTAGTTTTCCGGCCAATGCTTTGATGCATGAAAAAAAAAAGTCCTACATGATCTTGATAAGGATGAATGTTATTTCAATAAAATATTGCAAATTAAAATAAAATAATACATGGTATAACCACACAAACACACACACACACACACATATATATATATATATATATATATATTCCTAATGTGCACTCCATACACTCTTGTTGCTGCAGCTGTTATTACTATGTGATTATTCATATAGTATACGAACATGGATGGGCTGCTCACCAACACGCATTAGCCAGCATGGTGAGTTTATTGGCTTTTTATCTCCGAGTTTAACAATATTTTTTTCAATATATACAATCATGACAGACAAAAATAAATCTTGGCCCTTATCCCTAGGAGGCTGTAAAGTCACCAACCAAGGTAGCAGTTGGTGGCTGAAGATGGATTATGCTAAGAATCCCCTGATTATGGACTGAGGCTGCCATTTGATGACGACTTTTTATTTAGGTACTTACAACTGTAGATCACTTTTAAGTGAAGAAAGATTGCAAGATTTAGAAGAAGAACTGTCTTATATTAAATGGGACATTATTGGACTTTGTGAAGTTAGAAAAAAAGGTGAAGAAACAATTGATTTAAAAAGTGGACATATACTCTACTATAAAGTCACAAATATTGGAAATACAAGTGGAGTATGATTCATTATAAAGAAAAAAATAAAAGAGTAATATTGTGAAGATTGATGGTATATCAGACAGAATGGCAAGATTAGTTTTACAACTTAATAGTAGATACCAAATGCCAATAATTCAAGTTTATACCCCAACAAGTTATAGTGATGAAGTTATAGAAGATTTTTATATGGATGTACTAAAAGATTTTGATCAGAGTAAACAACATTTTAAAATTGTTATGGGAGACTTTAATGCTAGAATTGGTAAACAAATGAAAGATGAAAATGTTGTAGGTAATTTTGGTTATGGTAATAGAAATGAGAGAGGACATAGACTTGTGGAGTTTGCAGAAAAAGAAAAACTTTATATTATGAATTCTTTTTTTGAGAAAAATGTTAAAAGAAAATGGACATGGAAGCATCCAAATGAAGATACATCAGAATTGGATTATATTTTGATTAACATAAAATACATATTTCACGATTGTAATGTTCTTAATAAATTTAACACAGGAAGTGATCATCAATTAGTAAGATGTAAGATACATGTTAATGCAAAACTAGAGAGACAAAAATTATTAAAAAAAACAATATTTACAGTTGATATTCCTAATCTTCACAAACATTCTAATTAATTTAAATTAGAACTTACAAATCAGTTTCAAGTATTAATAGATTTTGAACATGATTCACATTTGAATGACATTAATAGGAAAATAAGCGATGCAATTTTAAAAACTGCAACAAAGATGGCTGATAAAAAAGCAGCAATTGACCAGTAAAATTTTTACTGAGACTAAGGAATTTATGAAGAAAAGAAGGTATATGAGGATATACAACAATGATGCATTAAAAAAGATTGAATATCTTGAATTTTGTAAAATGGTATGGAGAAGAGTTGAAAATCATATAAGAAAGTATAATTGTGAACTAGCAAGGAAATCAGTAAAAGAGAATAAAAGTCTAAAGAGTGTAAAACAATATTTTGGTATTGGTAGAAAATTTATATCTGCAATAAGGCAAAAAGATGGCATTATTACTAAAAAGAGAGATGACATCATGAAATATGTAAAAGATTTGTATCAAGAATTATATAGTAATAAAGAAAAAATGCCTCCTATACCTATTATATCTTCCAAATTGCCCAGAATTTTGAATGAGGAAGTGAGACATGCAATTAAATTTATGAAGAAAGGAAAAACTCCAGGTAATGATGGATTTATAATTGATATATTAAAAGAAGCAGGTGAAGAAATAGAATTTTTTTTAGCAAAATTATATACCAAATGTCTAAATGATAAAGATGTACCAGATGATTGGAAGAATGTGGTATTAATATTAATATTTTAAAAAGGTGATAGGGAAGATATTAGAAATTACAGACCTATCTGTCTTTTATCAGTTTTATACAAAATTTTTACTAAGATTATTACAACTCGTCTACAGAAAACACTGGATTTCCACCAACTAAGAGAACAAACTGGATTTAAAAGTGGTTTTAGTAGAGTAGATCATATCCAGATGTTTAGAGAAATTATAGAAATGTCAAGTAGACTATTAAAAGGCATTTGATTCTATAAACATTTTTTCAGTGATTAAAGCATTGGATCATCAAGGTGTAGATCCATGATATTGTCATATTTTAAAGAATATTTATAAAAATGCAACAGCAACAATTAGATTACATAATGATAGTAGGAAAATCAAATTGAAAAGGGTGTAAAACAGGGTGACTCCATATCTCCAAAGGTTTTTACAGCAGTGCTGCAAGAAGTATTTTGTGGATTAAAATTGGAAGCTAAAGGAGTGAAAGTAAATGGAGATTATTTAAGTCATTTACATTTTGAATATGATGTAGTTGTTTTTGCAAATAAAGCTTTAGAGCTACAGGAAATGTTGCAGGAGTTATCAGATGAACGTAGGAAAGTAGGATTAAAGATAAATGTTAAAAAGACTAAAGTAATGTTTAATAGATTTTCTCAAAATATGAAAATAAAGACTGATTATGATGAGTTAGAAGAAGTTAACAATTACAAATACCTTGATGGGATTATTAATACAGATAGAAATATAATGGTTAAAATTAATCATAGAATTGAACTTGGTTGAAGTGCTTTTGGTAGAAATAACTTGATACTAAAAGGAAATATGCCTATGTATTTGACAAGAAAGGTTTTTAACAAATGTGTTTTACCAGTTTTTATTTATGGATCTGAAACTTGGACACTTAATAAAAGAGCAATACAGAGACTTCAGACCTTTCAAAGAAGTATGTACAGATGCATGTTGGGATTAAGAAGAGGGATTGAAAATGCAATGTATGGGTATGAGAACAAACAGGTGTTACTGACCTCATTGAAAAAATTAAAAGACTGAAGTAAAGTTGGTCTGGACATATTGTTAGAAGAGATGAGAAGAGATGGACAATTGAAATTTTGAACTGGATCCCAAGAGATTGTAAAAGTCTCAGAAAGAGACCACATGTGAGATGGATGGATGAAATAACAAAGTGTACAGGGGTGATGTGGAGAAGAGAAGCTAAACATAGGAAAAAATGGATTGAACTTGGAGTGACCTTCATCCTGCAGTGGATTGATAATGGTTGATGATATATATATATATATATATATATATATATATATATATATATATATATATATATATATATATATATATATATATATATATATATATATATATCATTAGCAACCAGTCAACACTTAGACTATTCCAATATAGATAACAATTAACAATCTCATACTGTTGTCAAGGCAATGTCCTGTTAACAATGAAGATGGAACCCTACCTTTATTTATGGTTCAATATATTTATATAGATACTAAAGATTATAGCTTGACTACAGCGATTGAAATTATTGATATAAAGAAGTTTAAATAAACCTCCTTTAAACAGGTAAACATAATTCATTCTGAATGCACACCAATCAATAGTCAATTATAACATTTTAAATTACAATTATAAATTTCAAATTGCACCCAAAGAATTAATAAGTGTAATAATGTTCATGGTAAATGAGCTTATAAATAACCATTAGAAGCCAGTCAACACTTAGATAATCCCAATATAGATAACAATCTTAAACTGTTGCTGAAGCAACCTTCTATTAGCAATAAATGTGGAATTCCATATTTATTGTCTAATATATTTATAAAGACATTAAAGTTTGCAACTTGACCATAGATATTGAAAATATTGATACAAAAAAGTTTAAATAAACCTCCTTTAAGCAGGTAAATATAACCTGTTCTGAATTCAGACTAATAAATAGTCAAAGTTATATAATCATATACATTTGTATAAAACATTGTTTATTTATTATTGTGATTATTAGCATTAAGTATCCTATATCTTGATATTACAACAAATAATTGTGAAAATAATATACATAGGGTTGATATTTTCTAGTATAACAAATAGACTTTGCTTTAAAATTAATCTTACTCACACAACAATCAAGTCTGAATCCATTACTAAGATAATTTAGAAGGTAGATTACCAAATAATCATTTAATGGGATTCATAAATATAACCCACCTTTTGGAATATCAATATTCAAGCTATTTTATCCCACAAAAAGTGAGTGTTATTTAAATTTTATTTTATGAATTATCGACACTCAAACTTGTAGTTCAATGAACATATTTAAATATTAACTGTTATATCTTTGATCATGCTCATTACAAATTATTATAATTTAATATTGTGCCTGATTAAAAAATAATTCATTAATATTTTTGCTTCTACCATTAAAATTGGTCTAGAGAAATGGATTAAAGACTATGTGTCATTTATATCTGTTTTTATTCTTGGAATAAAAGCAGCTTTCAGCCTATGAAAAACACTACAATTTTGTTAATGGATTTATATATTTACATAATTATATATTTCCGTAATATAATATTATGGGATGGTCAAATATCTGCGACTGCTTCAAGATTAGTTCAGTAGAAATGCTCATCATTTGCTGTAAGATAAGTATTGATATTTCTTTATCATGAAAGAATTTAGTTATATATAAATCATAACATTTATAAGTATAATATCTGCCATTTTATAAAATAACAGAAAGACAAAAAAACTGATGTAAAAGTTTAATAGTTTAAAAATTGGTATGTTTTAAGTATTTCAAATTTATATAATATGCTTTCAAAAAATCACAGAATATTTGCAATTTTCTATCAAAAGACTGATAGATTACATATTTTTCAAGTTGTTTTTTTCATTTATTAATGAATTATTATTCATTTCAATTTTGTCATATCACCATCGTCCATAATTACAGAAAACAAATACCATTCCCTCTTAGTACACTTACATTTTAGGAATACATCACTTTACTGTTAAATTAATATAAGCATATGAAATAATCTGACTTCATACTTTTTTATGAAAATAGAATAAAGATCTATATTATTTATGTATCTTAATGTGATGATATCAAATCATGGGAATGAATGGATCAACCTTTTTATTTATTATAAATTGATTAGGATGTTATAAATGAAAAGAACATTTTTTTTTTGTTTTAAATTGTACATTTATAAATGTGAGTGTGCTTTAGATCATAAATTAGAAATAAATGTTTAAATATTTTTGGAGAAAAGCACAGACAGTTAAGTATTAGATACGATATTTGATTTAGGTAATATTAATGGATGAAATAAAATAGGCGCCCTGAATTTTATTTAAGTATATATATATATATACCTCATTTTATTGTGTATATTGGCATAACCTTTAAAAATTTTATACCTGTATAAAAATCTAGAATGATTCGACATATCCATACTCCATTAGAATTAAAAATACCTATCACTATAATTTTAAAATTCATTTATTAAGTAAAATATTGATTTAAAGATTTTATTTCTTATTAATTCTTAAATTAATTTTGAATTTTTGTAAATGATTGGAAGAAAGGTAAATTAATACATAAATTGAATTTATTTGAAAAATTTTGCATGTTCATGGAGGGTGGGGGAAACGAAATTACATCTGGGTCTTGTTTTATGTGGTAGATAAGTTCCTCAGAAAATGCGCACAAAAGAAATGGCACAAAAATAGACTTAACTTACCTTGAAAAATGGGGGATAAGTACTGTAATTTTGCAAAAATTGCATAAAAGCAAAGCAACAATGTAAAATTACTTTAAAATTCACATAAAAAAAATAAGAAAATAAAATATGACTAATAAAAAATTTCAAATTTGAAAAAAAATTGATAGAAAACAAACTTTTTTTATTAACTTTAGTATTTCATTTTATTCAAAACAATATATTTTATGTGTAATTTACATTTTTTCATACACATATGGTATTTTAATCATTATCATTACTTGAGACATCAGATTCATCATGTGATGATGTGATGTGATGTACGGTAGCTTCTCCTTAAAGGAAGTCAAGAATCTCTCAGCAATTATGCCCAGAGAAACCTGTTAGCTATTTTATTTTCTATTCCCCAGTCTAAGTTTTCCCATATTCTGCTTCATCCCATTTCCACAACATAAACTTTGTCAACTCTATGGCCTTTATATCCAAATCCCAATAAATTGCTCTTATAGTGGATTTGCCCAAACTAAAACGTTTTCCAATCACTGTTGATCCTTCCCATTTCGCTACATGATCTAAAATTGAAATTTTTGTTTCCAAAGAAATTCACTTTCTTGGGTGTTTTTTTCTCTCCATTAGGGTAAATTAAAATTTTAAAATAAAAATAAGAACTTAGACTTATGATAATAAAAGGACATCTACTCACTGCTGTTGAACAAAAATTAATTAAAATAAACAAAAATTAAATTCTTATTTTTGTCTTTAATTTTTACTTTTCAATTTTGTTTAAAAATTAAATTTCATTGTTTCATGATCACATTAATTTCAGATCACATTACTAATTTTTAAATTGTTAATTACAATTAAAAATCAGATTTTAATTTTTAATTATCAAATTTAATTGTGCCCAATGCTGTTATGCATTTTTTAAAAATAAACTTGCAGACACTAAATGATTTATTGATTACATACTCTTTTTTTAAAAATCAAAAATAGAATGTGATTTAAAATGCAAAAACAACAATATGCATAGTATAGGCTTCTATAACATTTGAACAGATTTACCTTATAATCTTGTAAAATTTATTACTTGCAGACACTAAATGATTAATTGATTATGTACTCTTTTTTAAAAAGCATAAACAGAATATGATTTAAAATGCAAAATCAACAATACGCATAGTATAGGCATCTTTAACGTTTGAACAGATTCACATTATAATCTTGTAAAATTTAATGTGTGCATATAAAATGAGGAAATCCTGATTTTAAATGAATTCTGAACTTCTTTATTGCATAAAATCTATTACAATATAATACACTATTACTTTAAATATGATGTGTGAGTGTGTGGAGCTCAACTTCTGATCTAATAATTTTTATAGCATAAAAGAAAACTGCATACAAAAATATTAAGAAGAAACATGAATCACATAACTTTAAAATTGCATTAAATAAATCCATATAAAACGAGACCCAGGTGTACAATAAATTAGTTATTGAACCATAAAAAGATGAATCAAAAAAATATCATCCATTCTATCAAATTTTGTATACATAATTGTTGATAATTATGCAAGCACATAAATTGCTAATAAATTTAATATTTGATGTAATTAAAATACATGTCCAAATGTCACATGATCATTATTTCATATGCTTACACAGGTTGTTAACAACAGTAGCAAACCAGGTTCAGTGCTCCCAAATCCAAAGCTTCTCACTGATGAAAGCCATAAGTTAGAAACTTGTTTGGGAATATTAGTGGAGTAGGCACTATATAAAGATTTTATGCATAAACCTTTCTGAAACTATTGATTATGAAGGCTTGAACTTGGTGAAACTACTGTATGGAGAGTTTGTTATTGTAATTAAAATACATGTCTATGTGATACAAACACTTTGGACACTGTAGAATAAGTTAAATAACTATCCTATGAGATACAATAATAGAACATTAAAACAATATAATAATGTTGAGGTAATCATGATCACAATTTTTATTGCAGGTGAGAATATAGTATAAAATACTAATAATATCAAAATTTAGGTTAGAAACAATATAATTTGTATCTTGAAGTAAATTTTTTTAAACAAACTGTCATAATCTCAATAACATTAGAAAGTAATCTAAGCTATATTACATATCATATCAAAATTACACCAATTTTACAACTCATGCAGACTAGCCAAGAAAATAGAGTCTAAATTACTACCAATGTTTTCATTGATACAAACGGACCTTTACGTGTAAAGAACTACAAAATAACAACATACTTAAACAAAACATTACCCACAATTCCACTTACCTCCCATCCACCCTTAATATTAAAAGAACTTTTAAATAAATTAACTGCTTCATGTGGATGTTTATCATTATTTACTTTGAATAATAAAATAATATTTTTATTTTATAATTAGACTTTATTGCCATATTCATCTACTTGCATTATTACATTCTGAATATCATCAAGTAATTGTAATTAGCTTCTATATTAAATAAGAGTATCTCTAATTCAATAATGCCCATCTTGTATTTGGATTATTAATAATTATCATAGAGAAAAATGATATTATTTATGTAATGTCACTGCTTTAATTAACATTGTTATTAAGATTTGTGATGCAAATGAGTTACTAGAAAAATTTTAGTAAACCACAAATATAATTTTTTAAAACTTTTGTAAATATATTGGTTATATAAGAATTTTGTTAAACATGCAATTTCTGATGATAACAATTTAGCATGAATATTCATATGAATATTATATATTCAGACTAACATATTGTTGTTTATTAACATAAAACTGCTTCAAATAGCTGAAAGTGTAGGGATGTGAATATTTTTAAATAATCCTAGATGAATATTGAATAGTCAAAGTCATGTCATAATACCTACATGAAGAATATTGAGAAAATAAAATGAATGAAGATTTTTATATAAAAATTCTCAAGTGAAAAATTTCTCACATTTTGTAGATTATACAAGAAATCATATTTATCATTTTAATGCACTCTTTTCTTTGATTATATAAGGCCATTAAAAATTAATCAAGAACTGTAAATTAATTTCTTAAATATTTATTGAATTTGAAATATAATACCTTCATTTATCATTAACATTTTCAATTTTTAGTCATAAATAAGTACATATTGAATATTAAATTATATTCTAAGAATTTGATAATTCTAAATTCTAAACTAGATATGATAAAATAGCAGTATCTAATATTATAAATCATAAACCTATTTTATTTTGGATAGTTGTCTTATAATGGATGAATTCCACACAAATATAATTGAAGTTAGTTATATATGATTCACAGAGTTGAGAGTACTTTTTATAATCCTATGAAAATTAAGATAAGATTTAAATTACTTAATTATATTTGATATGAAATATTTTTTCACACAAAAAAGAAGAGTTTATTATAATTTATATCTAGATAAGATAAAGATCAATTATCAAAACATTTCAATATTATGAATATTTTGGAGACAAATATATTATTATTCATTACAAAATTTATTCTATTGAATGAGAATATTTTCTAAAATTCACAATTTATTGAGGACGATAAAATTTCTTTAAAAACAAAAATTTTGAATTTGTTCACTAATGCGATATGTATGCATATTATTTTTATCAACTTAATGAATTATGACATTCAATGTTTTAAAATATTGATATCTTCATAGTGTTATAAATATTTTGTAGTTACAATTGATACATTTCTAAAATTTAAAACTTCATATCCTTTTTTTTTAAAGTGTCATAGCATCGGCCAGGATGCGAACCCGCAACCCGGGCAACTGCCTGCAAGTGCAAGGGAGTTTCTCTGACCTCTCGACCACCTTTTAAGATAAAAAATATTAATTAGCTATCAATTTTCATTAATAAAAAATTATAAAAACTTTTAACAGAATCTGGAACTTATTTTAGTCTAAAAAATAGAACATGTGAAACATGATCAAGTTTTTAATGCATATTATTTTATACTTGCAATTCAATAATCAAATTCTCATATGGGAGTGATGAAAGAGTTAAAAAAAGTTCAGACTCATCCCAATTGTCATGGAAAGTTAAAGATAAATAAGATTTGACAAGCTCTCAACTCTGAAAATAACATGAATCCAATATTATTTTAGATGTTATGGTCCAAAATATAATTGAAATTATTTAATTTAGCATCCATGAATTTAATGGCACAAAACAAGATAAAATGATTGTGTTAAACAATTTGGTAAAATTTGAAACAAAAATAATTACAAAAATACTAAATAATCAATAAGATGATTAGAACTCCTAAACAAGTTTAAAATATTTCTTGACCATATAACAAGGCATGAGCAATATCAAATAAAGAAAAATTAAATCATCTAATAATTATAATTGTTTAAAAAATAATGGTATTTTTAATGCAAAAATTTTATGAATGTATACTTCAACATTATTTTGTATTTAAAACATCTATATACCTACATAAATGTGAAAGTTTGTTGTGATTTTATAACTCAATAAATACTGTAGCAATTTTGGAAAATTTTGCAAGATATTTTTTATAGAATTTTACTAACATTAATTTTTGCTTTAATTGTATTAAAACAAGTGTAATTTATAATATAAAAACACTTGGAAATCTTTATCATAACTGCTTTTTAATGATATCATAAAAGACATAAAAAGAGGGCAGAAGTGATTAAAAGATTATGTAATTTAATTTTTTTTTTAAAAAAATAAAGAATATAGTTATTCATAAAACAAGGTAAAATTTGATTTTGTAAATACATTTTTAGTTAAACAAACTGTATTTGTACCCTAGATTTTATTTCTCTTTTGAATAATGTCAGTAATAATATATTTGATAAATGTTTAGGTTTTCAGTTTAAATGTGTATTTAATAACACAGTTAAAGAAAACTAAAAAAAAAAACACAATTCTATCAAATATATATATATATATATATACTACTAATTTTGATAAAATTTTACTATAAAATTGATAAAATTTTAAAATGCCAGTTTATATATATTTAACATGTGAAAATATAAATTTTAAAATGCTGTAGGTACAGCAAGAAAAATAATGAATTTGATCAACTATTACCATTTTTTTAAGCATACTCATATGTTAAAGTAAGATGTTATAGCCTATGCATTGAAATACATATTAGAGAAATGGAGAGAGATATTTTGGTGATTCATGTAAAATTGTATTGCATAAATATAAGTTAAATTATTTACATTTTTTTTAGCCCTGTGTTTAATTTCTCACTTTCATACACTGTTACATTAAAATTTTATCATTATTTTAAAAATTATCACAAATGAGAAATGTAAAATAATTTACTTTAACATTATAATTTATTGTTTTATTTAATAAAAATTATATTTTTCTGATACTGCTGTTGATAATTATTTTATATAAATATTAAATAACTACATTTTAATTATCAAGCTTTCTACAAAAGCAAGAGGGTAGCTAGAGAAATGAAGAGAATTAGTGAGTAAAATTTTGTTGTGTATTCTATACATCAAAATGCAACAAATAAATGCATAAATATATTTTAATCATTAAACTTTTTAGTAATGTGAGAGGACAACTTGTGAAAAAGAGAATTAGTGAGGGAAATTTTTTATCTGGTGTTCAATATATCAAAAGTCAAAAATGAAATTAAGTTAATACTTTATTTTCATTATTATTATTATATTAGTGCCTGAAAAACAGTGGTTCAGCTTTGCTCCTGTTAGTAAAATAAAACAATGTAATATAGTTGATAATTAAAATATATTTTAAAAATATTTATATAAATAATACAAGAGTTATATATAACGCTTGCAAATAAGCTCTTAACAAGCTTTGCAGAATACCCACATCTCCAGCCTGGTTTCTGCTACTGGTTTCCTCAGTGAGGTCCTAGGAATCCAAGCATTAGAAAATAATCTACAATATTATTTATAAAATATGCATTACAATACTATGTTTTCTTTTATAAGTTATATATTATTATTTCATGTAAATATTATTTAAATATATTTTAATTATCAACTATATTACATTTTTTATCTAAAAATGCAAACGTAGCCAAAGATACAGCTAGTATATAATAAATCATTATTTTAATAATAATAGTTTTTTATCAATATTAATAAAGTCTTATTAAAAATAAGTTCTCTTACTAATTAATAATAATCAAACATTATTTTATCTGACAGTCTTGCATAAATTTGAGCATCAGACATAGTTAGTAAAATTTTATTATTTGATAGATTAAATTAGTTTAACGTCAGCTTTTAAAATGTAAGCATATAGTTTTTAAAAAAAATTGAATAGTTTTATATTAAAAGTTTATAAAACAGAAACAACACAAAGTATGACAATTATTTTTATTGTTATTCAAACAAAACGAATATAAGCTAAATTATTTTTTTAAGCATATCAGAATTGAAGGGGAAAAATGGAAAGAAAACAGCTTTGTCTATACTTCATATTTTCTCCATATTCATTAAGAAAATATTCTATAAAAACATTTTTATAATATCCTAAACACGAGGATGAAATTATTTTATGAAGAAAATATGAAATTTAAAACAGTTTTCATATTAAATTATATAAAATAAAAATATTTAAATGACATTATTCCCCGATGGTATAATTTAAAAAGAAAAAATGTAATTTATCAGTAGTTCTTTAAAACATATAAATGTGTGTTTAAAGCTTTATTTTAATAAATTACTGTCAGCAAGCTCTGCCCCTAAATACTAATCAAATGTCAATAATTTTTGACAAATTCTTACATAAATAGTAATTTCGCATAAGTTAATTTGTAAAGGAAATAGTGGATTTAAACAGTGGAGAAAACAACTACTTCATGCTTTTAAATCAAGATGCTTCAGATTTGCCTATATAAGCAGGTATTTAGGTTAAAGATAAGATGACCACTCTTATCTTTATAAAAGTTGTTATCTTGTGTTGTGGTTTGGGAGATCCTTCTATCAGCAAAATGTTTGATTATTGCTATTTTTAAAGCCACTGAATACAGGTTAGTGCCTGTTCAGCCTACTACAGACTTTATGTTATATTTGACTTATGATTTAAAATATTATATGAAGTAAACCCTCATTCCCACACACATATTCCAAAAAACTTTGTAATTTCTTAATTATGTTTGGTTATTTCTAATTTATTTGTTTAAGCTTATACTATTGTTTGTATAAATTTATTACACTAATTATTTTATTTAAAAGATTAACAATAATATTATATTATTATGTTGAAATTAAAAGTGTGGAAAAATGAATAACTATACAAATATTTCCATAGAGTAGAATGAGATGTGATATTAACACCAAAAATTTATAAAACAGATTGGATCAATAAATACCTGATATCTGATATAATGAAGATATAAAATAGATTAAATAAATTAATAACCAATATATAATATAGGAGAAATATAAAAGTGAATAAATAGTAAATATACATTGAATATATGAAAATAGTTGGATTGATACCCAATATTAAAAATGAATACAAAACCAAAAAAGTGTCTAATTATCCTATATTAAATACTAAAAAAAAGGTGTTTTAATTTTGAAAGCTAAGGTTATTGTTACTTTAAAATATTTTGTCATCTTTGGATTATCTATACTTTCATTAATATCATTAATATGCAAGTAATAAAAGTGAGTAAATAAGATATGAAATAAATATACCATCTTCTGTTATTTAGCTTTAATCATTTATAAATAATAGTTACATTATTTAATGTAATAATAAAAATATAATTCTCAATATACACTAAATATAATAATTATGAAAATATGTCATTTCCATGTACATGTGATTTTCTTCCAAAAACAATAAATCCTATTAAGAAGTTCTGTCATATATTTCGTTGTCTTAATGAGTTATAATAATATTTATGTTCAACATTTGTTAATAAGTATAGTTCATTGTTAAATGTTTGAGTAGTCTATCATTGTTAAATGTTTGAATAATCTATTTAAAACATTTAAAATCTAGATAATGTTTTATATATAAATACTACATTAATTGTCAAACTTGATACATATAAATAGTTTTAAAAAATGTCTGAATACATATTTTATTTATCATCATTGCTTTGTCGAATGATTTATTACTATATAATGTCTGATTTTTAAACGATATATAATCTATGATAATCAAATAAAAAATTGACTAATTTTACTATCTCTTTATAATTTAGACTCTATTAGATAGCATATTCCATTAAGTTGTGTCACAGGTTGTTGTGATATATAAATAATATCAATAAAAATGAATAATTTTGGCTTGATTGTGGCAATCATGAAATTAAAAAGAGAATGGTTTCACATATAATTAAATTATTACATTTTGAATTACAAGTGTCAAACAAACTCAACCCAGATCTTTGACATCATCCATTTTAGATAAATACAATAATGATTGTTATTAATCATATACTAAATTAGAGATTGTTTCTAGCACAGATGTAAACTTCAAAACTCTATTAAAGATTAATATCTGATTTTTTTTAAATTAACCGCTCACACACTTGAGTTATTCACATTTCTGCTTCCCATATATAATATCATTATAAATATATTAGATAACCTCAATACTACAGCATATTCTTTTAAATTCATATAAATAAAGAATAGGTGGTAGTATTGAAGTTATTTAATATATTATTTATAAACGTATAAATAGGTAATGTTTTATATATAAAGCATGAGTGCTGAAATACAAATATAATTTGTAATAGGCAAAAAAAAAAAAAAATGTTTTGAAATAAATGCTATAAAAATACAAATTTTAAACAGATAAGTAGAAAAAGCTATAATAAAAATTATTTTTTTAAAACATATTCAGTTATAAAAATATATTATTAATTTGAATCCCCCTCTTCCAATTACTGTAACTTTTGTTTATTTAAAAAAGTGAATATTGTTAAATTTTATTTTCTGAATGCGAATTTAATTAATTGTAAATAATGGTTTACCAAGATACTAACTTATAAATGTAATATAATTTGGCAATACGTACAATCCAAATTTTATAAAGGAATTGTATGATAAGCAAAAATAAAAATTTAATTAATATTTAGCTTTTTTTTTCTTTTTAGGAATAAAAACGCAACATATAGTTCTTTTTTGTTGATAAAAATATATAACTAAATTTTGTACAAAAATTGAACTTACACCTAGTTTTTTTTCATATTCATCTTCGATGATAGTTCCATTAAAATATCGATGAACAGCATTGGGGATAGGGAAATAGTATCCAGTTTGGCAAACGCATTTATATGATCCTCTTCTGAAACCCAGGCCAGGCAATGGTTCACACTAAAATAAATAAAATAATTATGTGTATAATATTAAGCAGTAATAGAACTTACAGATATATAACGCCACAAAGACATACATACATGTTGTAAAAGTGTATATAAAACATATTGAAATAGTCATGGCACAGAAATTATCTCTATAAATTTCGCTTATAAAGAAAGGTGCATTTCTTAGTAACTTTTCATACATGCTTTATTCTTTAGCTAAAATTATTTAGATACTACTTGTCATCTATTAATAATTGATAAACTAGGATAATATATATTGAATATATAAAAGTAAAATTTTAAGCCTCATTGTAAATGTAAAACATTTTAGAGTTTTAATTCAACCAATTCCACAATTCAAATCAAAATAATGAACATAAAAAATAAATATTATGCTACCACTTCCCTCTCTCTCTCTCTCTTTATATATATATATATATATATATATATATATATCTCTCTCTCTATATATCTTTATATATATATATATAAAGAGAGAGAGAGAGAGAAAGAGAAGTGGTAGCATTATATATATATATATATATTGTACCCCTTTGTTTAGGTAAGAATGGATTATTTTTATCAATTTACTGGAAAATTTTAAATTTCAAAGTTAAGTAAGGGAATGATGTATGTTATGTGTTGATGATCTTTTAATAATCTAGGTAGGGCAAGTAAAAATAATTGATGTATAATATTGTGTTAGTATCTGAAAGAAAACAGTTAACTAAAAATCATTATAAGATTGTATGGTTGGGAAAGCTAGCCATAATAAATACTGATTTAATAAGTCTTATGAATAAATGATTAAAGTAAAGTTTAAAAGTAGTAATTTAAAGTTAAACAAATAGACTATTTAATAATAATAATTGCATTTAATAGTTATATTTAAAAATCATTTAATTAAAGTAATAATGTGGGAGAAAAGTGTATATTTGATTTTATAATATTGGAATAATTATTGAAAATTTTGCTATATTATTATTTTTATGTAATATTTTATAAATTAAATTATTTATTTTATTTTTCATTTAAATTATTAGTGTCTCATGTATTTTTATAAATCACGTGATGTGTAGATATTCACACATGTGCTTCAGAAGTTTTTTTAGTAAAGTTCAAAACTATTTTAAATTTCTAATATAAATTTAAAAAAATATTGGATTTGTCTATACCAGAATAAAATAATATTAATTGTTATAAATATTAAGTTGGGTCTTTAAAATGAATGTAATAAGTAAAAGTAGATTTTTATTTTGTTTTAAAAATAACTACGTTTTAAAAAAGTCTAAAAGTAATAATAAATATTATATTATTTTAAAAGTTATTTTGATGATTTTAATTGATTTTAATAAAGTATAAAAATTAACTGGTAATTAAATAATGTAATATTTTGTAAATATCTAATGAGTCATCACTTATTTTTGATTTTAATACAGTGTTTCTGTAATAAGTTGGCAGAGCATTGTTTAAATTGACCAATGAAATGTGTAGTTTGGGCAGGTATAAAACAGGTGTGCAGGGATTTCCAGGTCACTGTTATACTGTCATTATGGTTATCACAACATTGGTCAATTAATTGTTAAAATAATAGTCAATTTTATTTACTTTAAAATTTTAAAAGTACAGTAATTTATTATTATAAGATCATGATATGGAAATGTGTGGCTAAAAGATAAAGTAATTTCTTACTTGCTAATTTATTTCATCTAATTTAACATCAACTTAAACATGGAGAAGTTGTCACCGAATTTAAATTTATTAATGGAAATATTGAATTATTATTTTCCTACTAAGCACATAATTTTGCCTATGTTGAGCGCTCATGTTAATTTAATAGTAATTTTAATAGACAGAACTTCACGGAGAAGATTCCAGAGAAGCTTGTCAGAGATGGAAAGAAAAAAAACATGAAATCTTTATTCTAAAAGCTATTTTAGAATAGAATAGTTTTTTTTAACAGAAAAAAAAGCTGTTAATGTAAAAATAATAATTATTTAAGATGCTGAAATATTTCTTTATGAAGAAATATTGAAAATGGATTTTTGAAAAAAAAATATTTTTTTTTAAAAAGTTAAAAAATGAAGATTACTAGTAAAGTAATTTATATTACATTAGAAAAATCTTGAAAATAAGTTAGTTGTTGTATGCTGGACATACAGAATATTTTCAGAAAAGTACTTATAAAAATATTTAAAACTATGTAATAAATACCATCGGATGCTGATTGTTGTCTCAAGGAACATTGACTAGTGGGAAATTTAATTGAAAGCAGTAAAATTTTAGAAGATATATGTCATAATAGAGGATTAAAAAATGCATTTAACAATTACTGTTGAAAATAAAAGAATAACCCTAAACTATTTGTATTGCAATTGGAATATTTTACAAGTCGACTTTTATTTTATTTTCTTCATTCTTAAAAAAAATTGTTGGACAATTTGTGAAAGTGAATCTATTGGAGCATGCATGTTTTTTTTTTTGCGTTAAAGTAAGATTTTTTTTGTCAACAAATATTGTACAGGAGGAAAGGACAATTTTATAATGAACTATGTTGGAGTTTCTTTCGTAAATATGAATTTTAAATCTTATTTTACTAATCTTTATCATAATGCTTATAAAATAGAAGTAGGGTAGGGACATAAAACATTAAGTTATTTACTAACCTAGTAATTAATTATTATAAAAAATCTTTAATATTTTTTAAAAAAAGAAGTTTAATATTTTAAAGCATGATGATGTGGAATGAGTGATATTTAAATAATGTTTTATTTAGTTCATGATCCAGAAATATTAATGGAACAATCAACAATGAAGATGTATTATTGATGGTAACAATTATCAAAAGTATTGATCATTTTACTATGTACTTTATTATTGTATATTTTAGTGTGGATGTATGGAAATGAGTATAAAAAACACAATACATACACATAGCTTATAATTTGTTTATTCATGTTAAAAATATTCATACTTTTAATAATATTATAAGTACATCTTAATATAAGAAAAATATAAGTATATGATTCTATTATAACTGAATTCAAGGTTTATTTTAAGTGATAAAAATAATAAACTGGGATATCGATACTGATTGTTTGTATTTATGTGTAAAGTTGCTAAGGGCTAAAATAATATTTTCTTATCGATTAGTTAGATGGCTATTTTGGACATGAATTTATTTATTATTATAAGAAAGGAGGAATAGATTTAGCAATGTAAGCTTGGTATTAATTTAAATGAGATCAAAATAATATTTTATGTAGGATTTGTTTATATGGGAATAAGTGTAGACAATAGTGGTTATTGTGCAAGTATAGATAACTTAACCCTATAACTTGTATATGTTCATGGTAGTGTTATTTTCTGTATGTTGAAGTTGTAATGTTCCATAGAGCTGAATAAATAGCTTGGACATTATGTTTATTAGTAGAGGTGATGAACTAAAGTAGTCATACCTTATTTATGATACACTATTACCATGATGGTTATTTAATAGAAGTGCTATTGAATTAAAATCTAATTTATTCCATATACCTATTTGTGTATTTACTATCAATATTGCTTGGATTGCATAGTAAATGCTAGTATTTTAAAATATGAAATTATTCAATTTAAAATGCAGAATTATTATTGAAGAGTATAAGATGGATTATATTGTTTTAAAGTAAGGATATAAGTAAGTGTAGAGTGTACAAAATTATAGCTTGTTAATAATGAATCATAGACTTTTTATACATTTGGGACTCATTATTGTTTATTACAAATAAATAAATGATGAATAAAGTGTGTTTTCTAAAGATATTATTTAGACATTAATTTTTAAAAGATTCAATTTTAATGCATATTTTTACAAGTAAAAGAGATATAATTAAATCACATTTGGAAAATATAAGTGATCATAGTTTTATATTATTATTATTGTTCTATAATAATAGCACATCAATACTTACATTTTATTTGACATTATATTGATGAGTAGTAAGCAGTCTAGATTAATAGATATATTATTAATTAAGATTATTTACATTACGAATAGGTTAAGAATAATTATATGAGATAGTAAAAGTATTTTAAAAAACTAAATAATAAATGATAAATGTATGTTGAAGTAATAATTTAAATAATACTTTTGCAATGTAATGAATTAAATAAACTTAATGGAGGTCATAAAGATATTATGGAAATGTTTTAATAATAAGTATTTTAGAAAGCAATGTTTTTGTATCCAATATTTATTTTATTTAATCTGTTTTTATGAGTTATCTAAATGAGAGTAAAACAAAGTTCATTCATGTTATATATACTGTATATAATTTATTGTTAAAGTTTATTACTAAATTTGTTAAGTTTTGTTTATAAATCTTGGTGTCGACTCAATTTCTTCACATCACAATTACATAATCACAGATAATTAGAATTAAAACATAGTATTTGCACAACATAAATAAAGTTATTATTTAAGAGTTATACTATTTTATTGATATGATTTTATTTTCAAAAATTTTATTTATGATATCATTATTCTGGTCATAGAATAACCACAAAAGATTTACACAGAATTATATTATTAGTGATTGCCACATATTTTTATATTATAAGATCATACCACAAATGTTTGTTTAATATGCCATATGGATAATAGAATATTGCATTATATTGTTATTGTTTGTTATACATGATTAAGATTACAAGCAGAAAAGATATGAGATTAAATTATAATTAAATATTAATATTATTATTTTATTATTGTTAGCATCAGTTAAATGTAGTTCAGAATGATATTAAATACCTTATCATACTTGAATACAATAGTTATAATCATTTTAGAATTATTTTAAAAGAACCTGAGATAATTTGAGCTAAATCATTTTGATAGAGATATTTAGATTAATTTATTAAGAGTTATTTACTTAATTAATTTTTATTAAAGTTGTAGGAGTACTATAGATTTATTGTTTAAAGTAATAGGAGAAAGGATAGTATTCTTATGCCATTGAGGTAATATCATGTGGGATATTGGCTCAATGTGTTCGTTTTGCCGCTTGTAAACTCACTTCATAGTCTCATGATTTTTATTAGATATTTATTTATTTAACTTAAGAAATAGAACCATATTATTATTTGTTAATTTTAACTAATTAGTAACAGATAGTATTAAAGAATATAGTTATTATTGATTAGATACATTTTAGATGAACATAATTATTTATCTGAGCTAGATCAATTAATTGTTATTACATATTTCCTGGAAGTGAGGGTACAATATATATATATATATATTAATTTTCATCCTATAAATATTGCTTATTGCCAAATTAGTATAGTTTTTGACTAAGTTTATAACCTAGCAACAAGGGTAACACTGTAAAAAATAAATTTGTAAGTAAAATAAATTCTCACAAACATATTTTATCAAAGGTAAATCAGAATTTCATCAATTGTTCTAGGAGCTTAAATACATGCTAAATGCATCAAACATTTCAAATTCACACATCCGTAAATCATATAACCATTAAATAATTTATGCACTAATAAATAATATCATATATAATACAAATAAAATGTCTGTTAATGAAAAACTATTGTAATACCAATATAAATAATAAATGTAATGGTAATTAACTATTATATATAGTCTTTCAATCTGCAGAAGTACTTTTGATTAATTCTTTAACTCTCCTTAACTGCCAATTAATGAAGTAAAATTAAATTTCAGGTTGTTTTATCTATAATATGTAGAATTTATTCAGCTATAAGTTCAGAACAAATGTTAACTAATTTGAATACTAGATTATAATAAAACCATCAAAACATCACATGATCACCATTTCATATGCTTACACATGCTGTTAATAAGTTTACCAGACTCACCATACATTAGTGTTATCAAGTGCAAACAATAATAATCAATAGATGCAAGAAGGCTTGTGCATAAAATTCCTATCTAATGCTTACTCATACAACATCCCAAGACTAGTTTCTAGCTTGTTTTTTCATCAAGCTAGAAACTAATCTGTGGATGTTGGATGAGTATGCACTAGATAGGAATTTTATGAACAAATTTTCCTGCATCTATTGATTATGAAAGCTTGTACTTGATGGCTCTAGTGTATGGACAGTTTGATACTCTTATTAGATTATTATAGCATATATGTGGAATAATGCAAAAATTGTGTAACATATACATGATATTGTTATGAACACAAAAAGATTAAATTGGGCATTCTTGTGAATCCAGCCAGATGGACAAAGATTACATATTAAAATAATCTGTTTATGCAATTAATGTTAAAATGTGTAGTTTTCTACTTGATGCACACTGATATATTTAATAAACAATACTACTGTTAATTTATCTTTAATGGGTTTAGTCTATAACTTTAGTATTAATTATTTCTTAACCACCATAATATTTAACAATATAGCTAATTATTAAAATTTTTATAAATATGGATGTAAGTATATACATTCACTTATATTATTGTAGTAATTTTTATCTTGCAGTATTAGGTCTCACACAATCTTTCAATCTTTAGAATGCTATTACACTTCTCACAATATAGGTTTTGCTAGACTTTAATTAAAACGTTTATTAAAAAAGGCTTGAAAGCAAAAATTTAAAGAAGGAAACAATTTTTCTAAACCTAAAAAGAAAGCTTCTTTAGTCTAAAAAATTGAAAAGTTTAATTTAAAAAATGGAGACTTGTGTTTAGTAAGAAAGAGTTGTCAGTTAACTGAATAGTAAAAGAAAATAATAGAAATTACTTGCAATTCTTAATCTACTTAAATTACATTTACTTGATGTGAAACATATTTAATGAAGACTAAAACAAACCATGGAGAATAAACTAAAGAAAAAATTTTCTCAGACAGTAAAGATAGTATATGAAAAAAGCTTTAATTTTACATGAAGATTTTAGCAGAGTCCTATGAGAAAAGGAATATCAAATCATTTACTGCAGGACAAAATGACTACATAAATTCACAAATCTGTATCACTTAAAAATGATGCATCTCATGGCAATTTTGGCTTAAAAATTGCTAAAATCATAACTTCATACTTCGTGAACTATTTTAAATGAAATTTACATTTTCTAATTTATAATATAATTGGCTATTGTTGTGTTTACAAAATATCCCAAGATAGATACTTCTGCCATCAACCAAGGACTGTTCACTTAAAATTTATAAACTTAGGATCATTAAGGCATTGCATTTTTTTTTTGCATTTCATTATCAATAATTTTCAGCACAAGAATATTGAAGAAGAAGAGAAATGTAAGTTTTATTTTATTTTTTTAGAACAATTGAGTGGATTTCATATATACTCAAACAAATGTTAGAATACCATGCAGTGTATACCTACATATATAATTTTTTTTCTTTTTCTATTATTTTATTATAAGTGTATTGGGATGTTTTTTAAAACTTATTTTTATTTTTGTCATATTGTATACAATTTTAAAATCACATTATATCATCAATATAAGCAAAATATATTTGCATTTTGAAAACTTCTGTAGTATTTAAAATATGTACTTTAATGGGGCCAATACTATCCATAATATTTATATTTATGCAAGGATAATGATGGAAATATTAAAATATTACTTTGCACATATGCATGTGTATATAATTAAGCATAATGATGTACTACATAGCAAAGGTTATTTACAAATTTCCTAGTCACATTTTGTCCTCATATATATACATAAACTTCAGCAGTTGTATATTCCAATTAAATTCTTTAAAACATTTATTGTTTAATTACACTATCTCTGCAGTTTGCAATGTATTATTGAATCCTATCATTTACTATCCATTGTTCATACAGAATAACAGCTGTTATTTATATATTAATAGAGTCAGAACAACTAACTTGACATTAAAAAGTCAATTACAAATGTAATGTTAATAATAAATTGACCTATATCAATACATTTACATATTTTAATATTAAAGTGATTGTTCTAATGTTATTAGTATCTGAAGAACAGTTGCCATACTATGTGAAATATTTATGAAGCTCTAGGCACTTGATGATGGAGTATATTTTGCCTACTTTATAACTAATTGGTCAGGTTTTTAATATGCTATGGTGATCAAACAAGAGATGTTTCCAGTTCTGTAATTTGAGCATTCATTTGTCCAAATTTATGTATATATTTTTTAAATGGATTAATTTATTAAATTATATATTTGCATCTTTGTTTTATTAATGAAGATATAATTAATAAATAAGTTTGTATCACTTTGTCTCATTTAATGTTTAGTTGCATCAAAATAAGCTAATTATAGATTACATTTTCTTGATAAATAAAGGTATAAAAGTAAGTTGTACTATATGAAAAATAGCTGGTGATCTAAGACACTGTTAAGAAATGATTCTGAAATGCATTGCTTTCAAAATAGTTGGTCAAGCTTTACATAACATCCTAATTGAACACTTGCATCTATACAAATTGTTTACATATATTTCCAAAGCTTGTGGTTAAGACCTGTAGAGGTCCCTAATATCACATTTTATGCACATATTCTTGAGGTTACATACTTAGTAAATATTACTTACATAATCAATATGAGTTAAAATAAATTTATAATTACAACTTTAAATAATCATAATAGATTTCTAACTATAAGATCTCATTGACTCATTGTAAATTGAAAGATTTCATGAGTATTAATGTATAATAAAATAGTGGACTTAATCAGTGAAGTATTGAATAGCTTCATGCTCTCAGATCTAATCACTTCAGCTTCACCTATTTATATAGAAAGTAGGTTGAAGTAAAGAAGGGATCCCCTTTTTTCTTTCAAAAGGTAAGCTTGTGGTTAAGACCTGTAGAGGTCCCTACTATCACATTTTTTGTGAATATTCTTGAGGTTACAGCCTTAGTAAATATTACTTACATAATCAATGTGTGTTTAAATAAATTTATAATTAATTATATATTGTAAATTTTGTCCCATATTTATTACAAAATAATTGTAGAGTTTTTGTGAATTTAAATGATTTTCTCTTATTGAAAATTATGAAGAGTAATAGACTAATTTATGTATCCATTAACAATGATAAACAACAGATCCAATAGAGGGAGTTATAATGAGAACATAAAAAATATTAATTTTATACAAATATTCACAAACATTGAATATTGGATAGAGGATAATTTCCAAAGTTTAAACAATAATTGCACTTAAAAATATATTCAGTTTTAAACACATTAGTAGAAGTGTGTTGTAAATTTTATTACTGAATGCAACAAAAAGAATAATGACCCTTACTCCTCCCGATTACTTTATTATTTTATTAAACATTTGATTTAAGAAAAGCATAAGGTTTTTTTCTTTATTAAATCATAAATTGAATGTGGAGCTTTACAAAAAAATTGATTTAAAGTAGTTCATCAAATGATAAGAATGTTTCAAAATAACCGGTAAGTGCAAAAATATATTTTTCTACTTGTGGTCACTTTATTTTTTAGCAAATTAAAAGTAACACATTGACCAGATTTATGATATTATAATATTATTAAATTTATAGAAAGCATAATTGTATAAGATAACATTTTGACATAAAGAGTCTCTTTAATCAAATTTAAAATAATATAATAATTTGATTGAATATGTTAATAACATATTCATTATATCTATTTAATAAAGTTGGGACAAAAATATTTATTCACCTTAGTGAAATAAGAGCTATTGAACAATCTTAAAAATAGAAAAGATGCAGATCTTGATGACATACCTGGAAAAGTTTTTAAATATAGTGATAATAGGTTGGTTTTAAAATCATTAAAATTTGGTGAAAACATATGGACCAATGAAGCAAAGACGCCAGAAATTAAAGATAATTTTATAGTGGTTCTAAAATTATCATAGCATATATTTTTATCCAGTATAGCAAAAGTATTTACAATGGTTTTGTAAAATAGATTGCTTCTAGTCATAGATGAATGGTTACCAAAAAAACTCTTGGTGATTTTGAAAATTAAGCATCACATTAAACAAGCTTTTTGTTAATAAATAAAAAAAAAGTTATGAGTAAAGATCCAATTTATATATTGCATTTTCTAATTTGAAAGAAGATTTAATAGAATCAATTAACTGCAAAAGTATCTAAAATGTTTAAAATTATCTGGTTACTATTAAATGTATTAATATTATGTAACTTATGCATAATATATCAAGAAGAAGCATTATCATTTTTGGTAAAAAATTGAAGCACTTGAAATGAAAAATGGTGTTAATCACAGATATGTACTAACTACAACTTTGTATTTTATTTTATTCTAACAGTCTTTAAAACAACTTTTACATACTTTATTGAAGCAGTCACATAGTGAAATACAGGTTTAATAGTTAAATTAGAACTGATTACAAACAAAAAAAAACATCAACTTTGTCTTTCTATTTAAGTAATTCTGATGGTTGTACTATTCTTGTTAATTCAAATAGTAACTTTTTTCTTTAAGGAATTTATTGCATTATTATGACATTATTTTGTTGAGGATGAGTGCATTCATTTTTGTCCCACAATTAATGTGTATTAATCTCTTGAATCTGTGTTAACTTGAATTAATGTTAAAAATTCAAACCTTGCAAAATAGTCCAGCAGTAAAGAGAATTTCAATAATTATAAGTTTCAATTCAAATACATAGATAGCTTGTTTCTACTGCATTTAAAAAGTTAAAATATATGATTTTTATTATTATAGTGATATAATAATTGCAAAATAACACTAAAAATGACCTGAAAAAATGCATTAAAGGAAGGTTTCTAAGATTCTAATATTATATCAAAATCTCTTATTCTTCTCCTTCACTTTCTTTGCATATCTTCTTATAATTATATATATTGCTTATGACACTATTCATATACACATTAATGCAACAAATTTTTTTAAAAACTTCTTTATTTTCTTACGGTTTCGACTGTCCAGCAGTCTTCATCATAGGAGTATATTTTTAGGGATATAGGTATATTTGGCTATCCAGATATGTGTGTACATATAGATAGAGAATTTTTAATTTTTAATTTTTTAAATTTTTTATTTTTTAAATTTTTTATTTTTTTAAAAATTTTTTTAATAATTTTTTTTAATTTTTTTTATATTGTTTATATATTATTTTTATTTATATGTATAGAGGTAAGGTGAAGAGATATATATCTATGTGTAGGGGATGTATGGATTTTTGTTGTATTTGTAATATTTGAATATGGTTAATGAATATAAATTGGAAGTTAGAAGTTTAAAATAAAATAAGTTTTATAAAATTGATAACAGAGGAGCTATTTTAAATGAATAACAAGATAGAAAGTCAGTTTAATTAAGGCAGTGAAGAAGATAGAGGTAATAGTGTTAAAGAAAAATATTATTTAATAATGTAGAGATAAAAATTATAAAAAGTAAAATTAAAGATAGTAAAATTAAAGATGTTTTATATATTAGATAATTATAAAGTAATAAAATAATATTGGTAATATTATAAAGAAATAATATTTAAAGGGTTTTTTTAAAAGGTAAAAAGTAAAAATAAAATAGTTTCAAAAGGTAAAAAGATTTTTAAAAAAAGGTATATTGGATATGTTTTTGTATTATATATATATATATATGTGGGTAGAGTATAAATATGTATGTGTATTTATAGGGATATATGAAGATTATATATGTCTGTGGGTATATATATATATATATGGTTAAAAGAGCTATGTAGATATATTGGATATACATATGTATATATAGATGTAGGTATGTATTACATATATGTCTTGTAAATTTATATGTGTGTGTATGAAGAGGATATAAGTGTATATTTGTGTATGTATATGGGTATTTTATATATGTGTAAAATGATGGATATATATATATATATATATATGTGTGTGTGTGTGAAATGATGATTGTATATTTATATTATTCAAATCTTGTAGCTCTGATGAAGACTGCTGGACAGTCGAAACTGTAAGAAAATAAAGAAGTTTTTAAGAAAATTTGCTGCATTAATGTGTATATGAATAGTGTCATAAGCAATATATATAATTATATCAAAATCATAAGACCAATTAGTATGTTCTTGCTTTCTGGAAATGATATTACTGAGTATGCCATTAAAATTCATATCTCCATTGGATTGGACATTAAAGTGAATAATCAGTAATAAACTTTCTAAAAATGCATGGTTTTCATGGAAAATCAGACCTGATTTTTATTATAAAGATTTTTTCAAAAATATTTTTCAGATGTGATGTATTGTCTACTTTTATTGAAAATAAAAATTGAGAAAAGGCTATAATAGTATGCTACAATTAGGGAAATTGTGAAAATATTTTAATAAGTAAAGTTTTCTGAAAATAAAGTTAAAATGGCAATACAAGAAGTCAAATAAATGAACCAAGATTTCAGCAAGTGGTATATATATATATATATATATACCACTTGCTGAAATCTATCAATCTTTGAGTCACAAATATATATATATATATATATATATATATATATATATATTTGTGACTCAAAGATTGATTTGTATTCCACCACAACCCTCATCTTTAAATTTTATATCAATCTTTATTAATCATCTGGAGTTAAAATATTCCTCACTATTTATTAACTAGTGACTGGTAATGATAATGATTAAATGGCATATTGAAAATGTTTGCTGAAAATACAAAATTAACAATAAATATTGTTTCCATAACTGACAATACTTAATTCTTTTTCAATTAAAGAGATCATTAATGTAAAAAAACACAGATATTAGAATTATTTGTCTTATGTATTGGATTATAACTTTATTTTTAAATCCTAACATACATAAATACAAATTATCTAATGAAATGGTTTTTATAAGTAATCAAAATGTCACATAATTTTATATAAAAATACTACATATAATTTTGGTTTTATAGTACATTATCCTTTCTTTCTAAACAATTTTAAAAGAAAAAAAATATAGACCTATATAGATTTCAATGTTATCTATAAAAAAAAAATATCATGGATATTTTCATAATAAGCTAAATGATGAGCCCAGGGTTAATTGAAGGTAATCTCTTACTCTTTATATTTAATTATTGCAGAAATTACATTCTTATTTAGCGTTTACAAATTTCACTTCCAGGCATACTCATTTTTTTTTGCTGCTATTACAATTGATGACTTTATAAATATTTGTGGACCTTTTTTTCTATCATGCTAATCAAAAAACAAAACACTTTATTTTACATCAGGTATTAATTACTTCATACCAAACATTTATGCACAATATTATATGCACATCCATATATAACAAGTTAGCTAAATAATTGGATAGATAACATGAGTGTGTAATATCTAGTAAATTTTAGTTAAGTAACTAGATAAATAGAACTCAAATGCCCATACCTAGGTGAATAAGTAGATAGAATGGTAGATAACTGAACAAGTAAGTAAGTAGAAACACGTTGACATACAGACAGTTAAATAAAGGCACATACATGTAGAGAGAAAGATAGATTTATAGTTAGATTGTTAAGTATGTGATAGATACTTAGCCAAATAGATAGACAGTTAAATAGATAGATAGAGAAGTACCCACAAAAAGATAGATAAATGAGTTATCTAGATATTGTTTTTAAAATTACTTTTATAACATATTAAAAGTAATTTGTAAGTTTGGTATATTTATATAAGGCAGTATTTTCTTCTTTATGATAGCAAAGACTGTATAACAATTATTAGATAATTTCTTTTTTACCACAAAATCCAAAACCATTGAAGCTATGTTTAAAAATAATTTTAGTGGAAAGCTCTTGAAAAATCAATAATTTATATTTTGCATTTATTATTTATTAAAACCTTAATGTTATATGCCACTATTTTGATAACAAATTAATATGTTAAAATTGATTAAGAGATAGATAGATGGATTGAGATATTTAAATATTGAAAATACGATTTAAAATTTATGTAGTATTCCCAATTAGAAAAAAAAAAAACTTAAAATCATTTTGATGTCAAAACTTTTTGTATGCATTTTCTATCTTTTAAAGATAGGAAATTGAAATTTTTAAGAAAAAATATATATTAGTCGATCGTAAATTCATTTCTTTCTAAACTATAATAAGAATTTGTAGCTGACAAATTATATTGTTGCTCTCGTGCTCTTTCCGTTAGTAGATTAAATCAATTGCTTTCCAATTATCATAAAAATTTTCAAGTAAAATCGATTTTTGACTTAATATTTTTTTAAGTATTGTCTAGAAAGATATTCAGCTTGAAGCTATTTACCTCTCTCTTTTAAAAGCTACTCTATATTATACTATTTATCTGACTTCTTTATATGATTCTACACACAATCTTGACCCTTCAAAGACTTTTTTAAAAATATTTAAATATCTATAAAGTGAAGCAAAATATTTTTAAATAAATCAAACATCTTAAAGAATACTCTTACTTAATGCCAAAGACTTTTATTTATAAAAATAGCTTTTGAAAGCGTTTTTTAACTTACACTAACTTTGCTATCTCTTTTTTTATTATGACTTTTTCTTTCTTTTCAACTTTACTTCACCCTTTTTTATATATATCTAAAATGATTTATTATTTTTTCAATTTTATTTTATTCAGAATAGAGATTACTTATAAGTTTATAAAAAACTTAATGTTATTAATAGCAAAATAAAAATAATATATATATATATATGTGTTTAGTCAAAGATAAAAACTTCTTAGCATTGTTGTTAATATATATATATATATATATATATATATATATATATATATGTTCAATTCCAACGGGAGTTTAAAATATAGATAAATAATTATTTTTTTTACAGATTCTGAAGAAATTCAGAATGTATGTTTTCGTTAAGTGACCCAAAATCAACCTAGCTATGGGTATTTGGTTATTATTTACAAGAAAGTAAATGATAGTAGAAAAATATTAAAATCATCACTAAGAAACAAACATGGGCTATATAATGTTTAGTTTTCTTTTCCTTTAGTGTTTCGCTTTGGAGACGCAAAACAAAAATTTCTAAAAATATTTATATTGCAGCAGAATGTTTCAAACCCTTTTAGCCCACCTATGTATAAATAAATATTTTCAAGTCTAAAAAGTTATATAGATGTAACTTTTTAGAAAAAATACATTTTATGACTAAGAACTATTTTGTTGGCCGAGAGGTCAGCGACAGCTGCTTTACAAGCAGTTGTCCCGGGTAAGCGGGTTCGTTTCCCGGCTGATGCTATGACATATGAGAAAAAAAAACCTATTTTGTTAACAACTATTTAAATTCTCTGTATAAAACTGTTTTTATTTTATTCTATATATTTTGAAATTAATAAGCAGTTGCTTTAGTGTAATTTGCATGCAGGCATAAAACTTTTTTGAACTTCATTCAAGTAGGTTTAACAAATGATTTCTGAAAAGTAAAAACAGTAAAAATATAATGTCTTAAAAGACAAGACAAAAACATTTAAAAATAAATTTCTCTAAATTTATTTGTTCTAATCTCAAAAGAAGATGAAGATCAGATCATAAAGTTTTTTTACCATCTTTATAGGATTGTGTCTTACATGGGAAAGATTTGTCATAAATATAATAAAGAGCAAATATTTCTGAACAAACTATTATTATTATTATTATTATTATTATTATTATTATTATTATTATTATTATTATTATTATTATTATTATTATTATTATTATTATTATTATTATTATTATTATTATTATTATTATTATTATTATTATTATTATTATTATTATTATTATTATTATTATTATTATTATTATTATTATTATTATTATTATTATTATTATTATTATTATTATGATAAATGCTATAAGAAAAAAATATTCAAATCTTTATCTATAATTGCCACCATCCCCAGGTGAGTTTCAAACTATGGCTCTCTTCAGTGAGGAACTAGGACATCAGATTCAAAAATACAAACTCTAAGCAAGCATTTAGCTAATATTTATCTATTAAGAAGATCTGAAACTTTTGGACACCTAATGTCTTCAAAGTCAGCTCTCCACCTTTAGTGTACTTGCTATACTGAACTTTTAATAGCTCAGTGATGTAATATTGAGTACTGAGGATCTCAAACTCAAACAAAAGATAAAAACTTTTGAAAAGAGTGGCTGTCTTATCTTTAAACCTATATTTTAATTATAAAGGCCAATCTGAAGCATCTTAGTTTGAGAGTGTGACAA
Source organism: Epiperipatus broadwayi (assembly GCA_028023455.1). Lineage (NCBI taxonomy): Eukaryota > Metazoa > Onychophora > Udeonychophora > Euonychophora > Peripatidae > Epiperipatus > Epiperipatus broadwayi. Next base: position 5,483,054 of record JAQFVV010006278.1, on the reverse strand, counting down.
TGATGTTCTATTCACATTTACACCCATTATTTTCTATCGCAAAATTTTTCAATTGACTATGTTGTTATATTATGAATTCTTGGAAACTATGTAATATTCAAATTTCATGAACATTAATATGTGAAAGAAAATAATGGTTGTAAAAATAAATAGAGAAACATCTTCACACTCTCAAACTAAGATGCTTCAGATTGGCCTATATAATTAGAATGTACAGTTAGAGATAAGATGTACATTATTATCTTTCAAAAGACTATATCTTAAATGTTTGAGGTTGAGAATATTCTCATTATTGAGCTATTAAAAGATCAGTACAATGCATATATTAAAGGCAGAAATTATTTCTCTTTTGTTACATATGATCTTTGTGCTTAGCAAATAAATTTTAATATTACACACACACACGCGCGCGCGCACACACACACACACATATATATATATATGTAGTTGAGAAATATGGTAGAGTAATGTCTTCTTAAAAAGATTTGAGTACATTTGATAATATTACATTAAATAGTTTTCAATTATCTACACTGAGTTTACTAACTAAATATTGTATATATAAGAGAAACTAACCCCCTCCCCCAAAAAAAGTCATGGAATTTTATAATAAAAAAATCTGTTTATTTTTAAGAGTTTTAAAATAAATCTTCTTTAAAGTAAGGTTTATTTGATGTCACTACTCTGATCTAAATGTGTTTTCACATTTTGAGGCAGTTTTAAAGCTTTTGGTGAAGCCTTTTAGTGCCCTTATTGTTTTTTTTTATCTCTTCCAATCTCAAAATGTTTGATCTAGGAGACATTTTTAATTCAGGGAAATAAAAAACATCAGATCAATTAAATATGATTGATGAATAACCTGAATCATGCTGATTTTATTTAACATTATGTGTTGCTGTTGTTGTGAAGCTACCACTTCTCAATTTGTCACAAATCAGTACATTTCCATTTTACAACACCATGCAAATATTTTAAAACTTGTAAATAAAATGCCTGATCATTATGAATAAACTCTGAGTGAACAATGCTATTGGCATAAAAAATACCAGCTTTGTCTTAGCATTTTCACTAACTATGCTTTGAAGGGAGGTGGTGTTTGATCCTTTTGTTAAACCTTTCATAAATTATGCTGTAAACAGAACAACTTGATAATAAGCTGCATAATACAGTGCAATTGTTTTTCCTATGATTTTCCTGGTAGAAAACATAATTTCACATTACATGATCACTATCTCATACTAGCACATATGGGGAGTTTTGCTTTGTTTTGAATTGTTTAATAATTTCACATTGTTTCAATTTAACAGCCATTACCAAAAATTGACAAATGAATGAACTGCATTTAAAAAAAATTACTACATGTGACAATGACTTCACTTGATCATGCCAGTCAGCAGGCTGATGCACAAAAATCCACCTACAATATATCTGCTTGAAGACATATGTACTACAATAGTCCCATTAGAGAATTATTCCTTTTTGAAGGAGGAGTACCTTCTCTCACATATATTTTTTAAATAAGAATGCAACACCTTTTTTATAATCAGCTCATGCATTACTTAATATGCAATTTAAATTCTGTTTGACATTACCTATGGTTATATTAATAAATGATTTAAAATAAACATTTTTTAAATTTTAAACTTTTATTAAATTATATAAACTGAAGACATATTTTCAAATTAATTGTTTTTATTAAAACAAAATAAAATATGTAATATAAAATAAAATAGATGCATGTGCATTTTAATGATGTAGGGTTTAATAAAGTTTATAAGGCAGTACTATGATGATAGAATAAATTATATTAAGAGCATGTCAGGCTACTACACATGATGATAATAGTTTTCTGTTACTTACTTAAACCAAATTGTCTTCAAAAAGAGAACTTAACATACAAACTATTTACTTGTAATATAGAGTAAATATTAGTCAGCAGTATTGCCTTCTTTAATTTAAATAAAAATATTGATATTTTGTTTATCTTTAAAATCATAATATAGCATTGGATGGGATCAATTTATATCAATATCAGAAAAAATTAAGGTGTCTATAACCAATTATTTGACATTTAGAAACTATAAAACAATCACTGACTTTACTGGAGAAACAAAAACGTTAATAAATATTTGGTTATATTTTAATTTAATTTCTATATTTTAATGAAAGGGATTACATTATAGCTTATAAAAGTTAGTAAAAAGATGTCACAATTATAATAGAGTAGTCAAGTATTGGTGGTCTAGAGGTTAGCATAGCTGCTTCCAAGTAGCTGGCCTGGGTTCGCTGGGAGGTCAGTGGTTTGACATATTTTAAAAAAGAAATTATAATAAAGTATGGCATAGCTTAAGTTATTTATTTTGCAAAATTAAAATTAGTAAATAAATAAATATCCATACAAGTTCTTTAAAATAATAAGATTTTATTAAACGATTTTTGTATTTTAATTATTATTCTTTACATTATTACTTTATGATCAACAGCATTGAGATTTGATATATCATTATTACAACTATTAGATTAAAAAGGATAGATTTAACAATTTTTGTTTACAGAAAAGTAGAAAAGTTATATTCATTATTTTCAACACCAATTTTCAGTTATGTATACAAAATTGGGGTGCTAATTATGTGCAATTATTTACTGATTAGTGAAGCTATTTTTTTATAATTGAAAAGTTTCACTTTTTTATATAAAAAAACATAAAATCAAAACAAATTTTTTAAAAAATAATATGTTTGAAAATGTAATAATAATAATAATAATATATTTCATTTTGAGGACAATCTTGAAAATAAAAACTTTAATGAACAAACTATAATTAAAGAAATATTTTCAATAAGTGTAAATATTTGATAAATTTTTCAACTGACGACAGAACACAATTAAATAAAAATATAAATATAAAAATGTAAAAAAAAAAAATGTAATAATTTAATTTACAGCTGTTTGCAATAAAACACAGACACATATTGACAGAGATAATATTTTTTATGAGATCAAATTCATTTGGTAAGACATTTCAATTGATATTTTTGAGAATTTATTTATTTAATTAATCTAAAAAACAACTGATATTAGTTTGTTAGGCATTTAATTAAATTTCATTTAAGCAAACATAGCTATGAATGATGTTGAGTTACTCACAACTTTAATAATATTCAAAATACACTCATAGTAATTTATAAATGTTTGTTAAATGTAATGTTTTATTATAATTGCACTGTATTATTAAATGAGGGCCAATGTTTGGAAATATATTTTGATCAGTTTTGTTATTTAGTTGCAACTGAAAAAAGAAATCTCCTTAGATATTTGAGTTCATTTTATTTATTAAAATTAATTAATAACTGAAACACAGGCTTGTTATAAAATTAATTAAGTAAAAAAAATCCCTTGCCTACAGTGATCCCACAGTATAAGTGAATGTATCTGTTTGAGATAGTCAGTTTAAAGATGAAGAATTGTAAATTAAACATGATTATCTTACTGAGAAAGAAAATTGGATATTATTAATAGAATGAGATATATTCATTGATTTGCCATAATGTGTAATTAAAATTGCATATATTTCATTATATCTTGATAACACATTCACATAAAAGTTCACTGTATTTATAAATGTAAAGGGGGACTATTTAAGTATCTTATCCGTGTAACATTACCCCAAATCTGCACACAGCTTAATGGTATCATATTGTGATGATGATTATGCTAATTACTTACTACTTCCAGAAGAATTTGATTTTTATAAATCATCATCATGCTATATTTTAATACAAAGATTTTATAAATGGAAATGAATTTATATAATTAATTATACACTTGTCTACTTATAAAAGTAGATTTATATTTATAGGTATAGCAGATAAGTGAAAATTTCCACAATTGAATTCATTTTTATGATACCAAGAAAATTATATTAAATTTATATCAACATGCCATCCCAAATACTGTCAATATTCATGGAAAGGGTTCGAACTTTCTTCAGTATTACAATCACTTAATCATGATTAGCTCTGTTGAGTAAAACAAATTTTACTCCTTGACTATCATAATTTGACATTTTTAAACATAAATATTATATAAACAGTATATTTACACTACAGAAATTAGTCTGATAATTTGAATGATGAGAAATTAAGAGAAAAGAGAATGGAGACCATATTAATAAATAACAAAACAAATATTTATTAAACAAGAATAAAATTCACTAACTATAACTCCCTATAAACATTTAAACATGTTGTTTATCTAACTTATTTAGTTGATTAAAATAATATTTTAAATACAAGTAGATTTTATATACCAGGAGTCTAAATGTAATACATATGATTTGAACACAGACTTTTAAGTTCCCTTCAGCTATATACTCCATCTGTTATAACTGACACATACGACTGCATACATGTGAAAAAGTCAAATGATCTTCGATGCATGTAGTTTATGCTAAACCAGCACTTATCAATTGGTCCAGATCATCATCTTCCACACACATATGTAATCTATGCTCAGTTTTATATTAAGATAGCAAATCTTCACTTTTTAATGGATAGGCTTTAATCTACTTCATCCTCCAGCTCTTCATCCATCATTCAGATTTTCAATGGTATAGATGGGTGAAGAATTGGAGGATGGAGTAGATTGAAGCCTGTCAATTCAAGTGTGAAAAATTTCTATATTAATATAAAACTGAGCACTGATTATATATGTGTGTGGGAGATGATGGTATGGATCAACTAATGAGTTCTGGTTCAGTACAAAATATGAATATTGCAAATTATTTTTTTCACATGTGTGTGATCATACGAGATAGAGCAGATGGCTAAAGAGAGCTTGAATGTGTGATTAAAATAAATAAATAAAATTACAATAACTGTTTGAATTTAGAATGACAAGATAAATAATATAAAAATTATCAAAATAATTTATTATTGGTTTCCGCACTTTAGCCAACACTAATAGACTAATAAACAATTCAAAAGACAAACTCGATCCCAAACTAATATCTCAAGTGGTGTACCAGATACAATGCCCTCAGGCCGAATGCAGAGCCTCATATTATGGGGAAACAAAAGCTACCATTACAAAGAGAACATCCCAGCACACACACACACACACACATATATATATATATAAAAGGGCACTGAACAACAAGGAGTCTACATCAGCATTCATGGAACATGAAAAAGCTACTGGACACAGATTTGAACCCACCAATCCCAGAATAGTGTGTAAAGAGAGTAACGACCATAGGTGCAAAATAAAGGAGGCATATTTCATAAATAATGACAACCAATCAATTAATAGAAAGGACACCTTGTTTTGCCATTTCCAAAAGATGGACAAACTAAGTCAAACAATGTTTTAAATAATATACCGAAACATCTAATTAACATAAATTTGAATACACCCCCTCATCACTATCAACTGTTTTATTTTATTTTGCACAGCTATGATTATGAAGCCATAGAGCTTTGAAAGCGCTAAGCTTTAAATAAATTTAATAACATATAACTTCTTTAACGAGCATTATAAGTGCATAAGTATTGATATAATATAAAAATAGGCAAATAATTAAAATTCTTCCTACATGTCTTGATGATCACCTAAACAAAAGTACTTTTTGTTGAATGTCATTTGTTGCATTCAACATTTTTAATCTTTTTTCAGTTCTTCTTGATTTTGAATTTAACTTTATGTAGGTTTTAATCCTGTAACTTTGATTTTGTCCTTCATTAGTTTGCTTCACTCTGTAAATTCAGGTTAAGATCCATTTATGCACATGCACACTCTTCTTAACAAGAGAATGCATCCATTTTATAGATCATCAGCAAACTAAATGTAGAACACTGGAAAAACACTTCTTGGCAATAACACATTAAGTTCAGTCATACATTTCAGACTTCTGGATAATTAACTAGGACTACATTGTTTCTGGACTGATGAAAACACATGTGGGAATTCAGTAACTTATCTCCAGTAAATTTTTACAACACAGGATTCTATTCACAGTATTGAATAAATGAAATAAATAGTTGTCATAGCAGAATTTGGTTCTTCTTGAGGTTGAAATTCATTAGACAATAGTCACAAATATATTTTAGACAGACTATAAGCCTGAGTGAGGGAAACAAATATGAGAGATAAAATATGACTTTTTGTGGTAAACACCTGACCATTGTTTAAAGCATATCTGTCCCACATTTCTCATTTTTTAATTAGCATTAACTAAACCACATCAACTATCAAATCTGATTAAATTTCAATCTATAAATAATTTAACATTCACATTTAGCAGACCAATGTTTTATTGGATGTCAAGAAATTAAATTTGCATCTTTTGCCCTCTATTGAGATATTTTGTAAACCTTGGTTTTTTTTTCAAACTTTAAAATTCATGTATTTTTTTAATAATACTTTAATTTCAAAAAATTCTGAAAATGTTAGGATAATTGAAAAAGCAATAATTTCAAAGTATGCTAAACTTCACAATAATGAGTACTCATTGTATTCTAGGAAGTCTTAAACATTGCAAATACTTTTCAATATCACTTTGAGAAAATATTGCAAATAACTAAAACTTGATTTTTTTTTTGCAAATTTAGGATTATTTTAAATTATATATATATATTATTATTGCATATTAATTTTCTATACAAATGTTTTCTTTTTAAATATAAAAACTTTTTTTCTGAGTAAGATTATTATAGAACTTATGGCCATAGAAAATGTGATCTTTTTAGAAAATGTTATCTTTAACAATCTGTTAGAAAATATAATAATATCATAAAAATTCTTAAAAAAAATTAAAGTTCTAAAGCAGAAGTTGATACATTTATTAGATATTAATGATTATTCATTGAGATTTTAAAAACAAACATCAATCAAAAAAGATTTCATTAATTTTGTAAATTCACTTTGTTTTTCCTGGCAGTTGCATGACAAAATGGTGCTTTGTTTTGAGTAAAATCTAATTTTTAAGATAATTCCAAAAATCAAAAGATATTTTAAAAAATTGATTTAATTTCTAAACAAAAATATCTATCAAATGATGTTACATTTATTTTATTCTGCAAGTAAGAACAAAGAAAAATATCAGGGTATATATTGGTTGATCTGATTAGGTTTTTTTTTGATAACAATTTTGTACCAAAAATATTTTTACTTATCAGTTTAATTGTTTTGCAATAATTCTATAATATCCAATAAAAATAAACAAGACAATACTTGATTAAATCTTTTTCTTTTTTAAAATAAATTTAAAAAAAATCTTGTTTCTTTTCTTTTTGCCAATAGAAACTATTTTTTGTAACAAAAAAATATAGCAAGTTTTATCTGCAAAATAAGAGTAATTCTTTTTCATCCTTCATTTGTCTAATTTCTGGTTTTTTTTTTTTACTTTTTATCTTAAAATTTAAAAAAAAAAACACTTCTTTTTCTTTCTTAAAAATATTTTAAAATATCTTGCTGAATTCAACCACTCTTTTTATTTTTTACATGTAGCTCACACTTTAGCAATGGCAACAATATATTTTAAAATATCTAATTCATTTCAGAATTTAGGCAGCACAAATTTGAGGCATTTTTTGACCTATAGATGTCTTTTTTATATCCAGATTTATTTCTTAGTTCATCAATTTATTTCATGTGATCTTCTTTACATTATATAATATGTTGGTATTTTCATTATCTATCTTTTATCATTTTTATCTATTATATACATATTGTACAGATATTGAAACAGGAACCTCCTAATCCCTTGCCGTTTCATCATCAATCTAATAGCCCACTCGTCTGTGTTAGATTCGAATCTCATTTAAACTATAATATGTAAAATAAAACTACAATTTGCTGTCATGGCTGTCTGAACAGCATTATATATTTACATATGAAAGAACACTATAATTAGATAGGTTTGATAGAATTATAGCGTATTATTACTAATATCATATTTATTTAAAAAAATACTTTTCTTATGTTAAATAATGATAAGGTTCAATTTATTAATAAATTTATTATTTTAATTCATATGTGGATATATAATCCAACCTATATTTGTAATGTATATAGGGGTGGCATGATTTAAAACATTAAAATGTGTTATATATAATAAAATGGTAAAAGATTAAAAAAAAATTTAAAATGTTTATTTAAAAATGTTAAAAAGATTTTCTTTCAAATGTGCCAAGAAGTCTTCTTTAAAAGTTAAGATTCTTTTTTTCTTAGAATTAAAAGTTGGTTAGAAACAGATTCTGTCGTAAACAAGTATTTAATTAGTGACCGCACCTACCTTTGGTCAAATTAAAAAGTCATTTTAAAATCTGGCTAATCGAAATTGTGTCAGATGTAAACATTTAAGTTATTCTTGGATTAAAATTGTTTATGGCAAAATAGTTTTATAAAATAACCACAAAAGTTATAACTGAAATACTTTAATAGTTTATCAAATATTTAAGATCAAAATTACATGTTTTTTTAGAATTTAATTAAAACGGAATTAAGTCAAAGTTATAACACCTCAGAAACTTATCAGCATATTTGAAAGCAGATTGTATGTTAACAAAATTAATTCAAAAAATGTAATCATGAAGCAAAAAAAAATTCCTAAAGGTGTTAAGCTGATAAGAAAAAGATATAAATGGGCCATATTTTGAGTGGAAAGAAGACTGGCTGAGATCGATAATACAGTAGATGGGCTGAGATCTATAATATTGATAGAACTGGCTGAGATATAATATGGAGAACTGACTGAGATCTATATACTGAGAGGAGACTCCATTTTGAAGCACATTTTATATTAAAAAAATCAAATCTAGTTTTGAACTGAGATGTCCGGCTAGTTTGGCCATCTTAGCTGTCACTCCATAAGGAGGCGACGGGTTCATTTCCATCTGACACCATTTATAAGCAAGAATGCCACTATAACATCTACAACCTAACTGAAAAGAAGAAGAATGCCACTATAATATTTACAGACCATCCATAAAAGAAGAGCATGCTGCAAGCCGCCCAGGAAACTCACCAAGCTCCAGCTTAAGCACCTAATAATACCGGTAAACCATTTTAAACTGAAGAGCTCTGTATATTTTCTGTATACTTTCCATATATTTTATGTATAATTTCAAACTATCTTTTTAAATTCTAGTTAGCTAACTAACCACTCAGTATATTTTAATGTTAAAGCTTTTCTTTTATTGTTTTAAAAATGATTCACTTGCTTTTAAAATTTCCTTCCTTAAGGAATTAATTAATGTTTCTACTTTAAACTATCACTGCAGTCATGTCTCTAGTTATTTTTTTTATCACATAGTTTTTAATATTTGTTATATTTATTTTATGATATGCTGATGCTTCAAAACAGCGAATACTAAATTTTAATATTTTAAGAAGAATTAATTAAAACCTCTTCACTTAATTATTTATAATCTTATTTCTGTGCACTGTTTCGAAACCCTCTTAAGAAAATAGTAATGACTCACTCGTTATTATTTAATATTTTTTTTGATAATTGTTTAATTGTAAATGTTTGCAATGTGGCTTATTTTAGTGAGGTTTAAATTTTAAATACTAAGAAATAGACTAACATTGATAAATATTTATAAGTATATTTGCTATTTAAGCTATTTATTAACCCCTTCAAATATTCCCTCCTTTTAAATACTGGTCATTTGATCAATAATAAATTAGAATTAGCTGGAACAGCAAAGATTATCTGTAATTATTTCCATCTATAGCATATATTTTATCATGCTACCAAAGAGTTGGCTTCTATTTCATTAAGCTAATAAGCTATTGTTCTTGCCTATAGAATATAAATTTTACAAATGCTTTGCTTGGCGGATGTGACTTATTCACTTTAATATTTTCTTGTTTTGCTGCCACGTATATTTACATAAATAAGATGTAGCCTTGGTTAAGCCAGCACATCTTCCTCTCATAGGGTAGAGCAGTCACGAAGCCTGAGTTTAAGGCCAGGTTAGCACGTAAGTCCCCCACCTTTCTGAACTATTTGTTCCTTTTCATGCAGCTTAACGATCAGTTTTCAGGGTACCGGCATTGGTCGCAGAAACCTTTGATCTACCAATCCATCCACAGAGCGACTTTATTATTGTATTGCTGGTGCTATAGTGCATTAGTACAACCAGAGCAGCCAACTCTACTTCCCTATTTTAGTTCTTTCAGCAAGTGTCTGAGATATTCTTAAAAGTCCGGACAATCTAAGTTATTGCAGCCCTATTTAGGCTAAATAAATAAATATAAACAGACGAGAAATGTCTACCGTAAGTGTTGACCAAGGTTTAGTTTAATTATTAGTACTCAGCCACACATTAAGAGGAGTCTGCATATGTTACACAATAGACATGGCATAGTGATAAGCTATTTATTTAAATACCTGCATGCATTTATTACATGTAAATTCGTAAAATAATTGTATACAGATTGTAAGATGAATAACTGCTGTGTTCATCTTATTTAAAATGTAAATTTATTTATTAATCTTACCAAAGAATCTGTCCAAATTCTTCAGCCATTAAAGGCCTGTGTGCATTTTTACATGTGTAAAATTTGTAATATATATATTTTAGATCAAACTTCTTATTGAAGAAATTAAACTTTAGTAAATTAACCTAGTCCACTCTCAGTTTCATTATTCAATCCAATTCTCATTATTATTATGTTATAGAATATGCATTATTAAAGGTCTCCATTAAGTTAGCTATTCGTTAGATACAATCAATTTGTAATTTAATTAATGAGTCTCATTGTTTCTCCCTGACCTATGTCGGCTGTGAATAAAGGAGTATGCTACATGTACTTTCAAGGTGGTCATTCATAGGGTCTTCAGTCTTGGAGTACTGGCTTACGAGTTGAAGTGTGGTCAGACTTGGGATGTCACAGTCCTAGTCTGGTCAGCTTCAGTCTCTTTTGCTTGGATTCTGAATTCTGTTATGCGAATGTACAAACTTGACTGTTACAATATATGTTTTCATTCCCACACACACACACATATATATATATATTCTTTAATTTAAAAAAAAATCTTTTATATAGAGATTTATGTGTGCATGTATTATTATTATTATTATTATTATTATTATTATTATTATTATTATTATTATTATTATTATTATTATTATTATTATTATTATTATTATTATTATATGTTTTATAGATGATAAATTAATAAGCAGTTGTAGAGAGAGAATGTAATAAGAAGTAATATTTAATATGTTGATTTATTTTTTTATTAAATAATGTGTTGAATTATATAGCTGCTTAATATAATGTGTTGAATTATATAGCTGCTTAATATATATATATATATATAATCCAATTGCAATTTTGACTTTAAATTCTTTTAATGAAATTAATGATATCTGTTACTTCTATTTAAGCTATTTCTAATTCATATTATTTAATGGTAAACTATTAACGATTTTAAACTTCTCCCTCCATAACTTAATATACAAATTAAAAAGCGTATGAAACACTTGAACGAGAAGCTATAAAGATTCCAAAAATTATTATATGCTAAGCGCTTTCAACGCCATTTGTCTCATATGCCCATAATTCTCTTATTTTTGTGCAATATGGCCTTGGAATCTTTATAGCTTCTCATTCAAGTGTTTCATATGCTTTTTAATTTGTATATTAATGATAAACTATATATGCCCATAATTCTCTTATTTTTGTGCAATATGTGGATTGACATTTTATAAATATATCATTCTTAATCTTAGAAGTATTTATTTTTAAACATATACATATATTTTTATATTATTTTTACTAATAGCAGTTTTTATAAATTTAATTATAGGGTTAATTTCATTTTTTTATTATTTTCATTTGTACTAATATTTTTATCAAGGGATTTGAGAACTTTATTTAAGTACTTGTTTTGTCTAGAAAGCTCTTATATTAATTGAATTATATTTAATGTTTATGCTTAATTCCTTACCTGTTAGCACTTATAACATTTTCTGCATCCCTAAAGAATTTTATTTTATAAAAACCATCTTGTCATTTTCAAAACTTAAATATCTTAAATAATTATTATTTATTTTCTAGGTAATAATTTTATTTCATAAAATACTTCATGTAAAATTATTAGTTATATACCTTTAACATTCCCCCCCCCAAAAAAAATAATGATGTTATTTAATTACTTTGTTATATTTTTATAAATATTCTACTAAGTTTTTAATAGCATTGTTAATCTCAGTTATAATGTTTCAAAGTTTTAATAATTGTGCAAATGTTGATAGAATCAAATGTCTGTATGTACTTTAGAAAACTAATGCAAAATGGTTTCATTTATTTATTGGTTATTTCTATAATATTTCTAATGATTATGTGTATCAACTATGCTATAATTACTTTTAAATAGAGATTAGTTTTTTTTTTTTTTTTGCTTTTTCATTTGTCAAAGCCTTGACTGGGAAGTGAACCAAGGCCAGCTGCTTGGTAGGCAGCTATGCTAACTGCTAGGCCACCAATGCTTGACTAGAGATTAGCTTTGGAGCTTTAATCAATAAACTTTACAGAAAATTTGTAATAATCTTACTAAATAACACATAAAAACAGAATTCAGATAAAATTGTAATTTATAATATCTTTAAGTCATCATTGTATTTTTATAACTATTTATGCATAGTTTTCTTAATTCTTTGTCTAATGTTTCACTTTTTAAATATTTATAAGATCTCACTAAATACTGGAGCAATTTCTTTCTGTCTGTCAATTTTTATTTGTATAATCTACTTCTTTATTTATCATTTACTACTATACAGTTTATAGCAAAATTTTCCAAACACTTCAGTAATATTGAATAAAAAAAATTCTTATTTCAACATTATTTTTTTTTTGTAGATTAATTTTAGAAAATTCTGTACATCTAGTCCTTCCAAATAGATTATTTAAAAATATTTTCATTTCCTCCAACCCCACACTAAAGTGTGATATATCATAGAAACTGTTGATTTTTTGTGTCTGCTATTTGTGTAGCTATTGTTAATGAATGTTTATTAAATTTTTATTGATTTTGTTTATACGTAAGCTATCTTTAAGTCTAACTAATCTTTGAAAGTAATTTGTAAGTTCTAGCTTAAATTTATTAAAATGTTTCAGAAACTTATTAGTAATAATTTTTGTGTTTTTCATAACAACTTTTGGCATTTGAATTTTTCATTTAAATATGCATACATCTCAATAATCAATTAATACTCTCTGCTAGAATCTATTAAACTTATTATAGTCTTCATTTCAATGGTAAATGTATATTTATTTTTAAATGTACATTTTTAAATCATTGCAATAGCCCTGTTTTATGCCCTTATTTTTGTTTGCCTACTCATGTAAACTTATTCATTATGTTTAAATTATCTGAGACTTTTCTAAATCTAGAATTAAAATCCACCATGATATATTTTAAATGGTATTTGGTTTGTACAAAAGCATTTTGTAAATCTGCATAACAGGCATTTCTTTCTTCAGAAGGAACACTTATTCATGTTCAACCTTGGGTATCTTTCATTAAAATAAACAATTTTTGTAGTTTATTTACAATAGCATTAAACTTCACCATGCTGTCTCTTATTTCTTATTTATAGTTAAACTTATTATTTTTATACTTTTGATTTATACCATCATCATCAACATTTTTGACCATTACCAATGCCCTGCAAAAGAAAAATCTCTCTAAGTTTAATCTAGTCAAGTAGTCTCTGATTTCACATCATTTCAGAAAATTTCCTCATTTCATTTATTCATTTCATATGACTTTTTCCAATTGTCTACAATCTTTTGGGAACCACATTGAGACTTTGTTTGTTCATCTATTAGCATTTTTTAATATATTAGTATCCTAATTGTTTCAGTGATGGCTGATAAATATTTGCTCTCTTTTTGATTTCTCTTTGTTATTCCCATGTTATATCACACACCTCTCCATACTTTTATTATAAGATCTTCAGTCTCTATATTTTATTTTAAGTTTTAGTTTTTAATCTATATTGTGTTGAGTGTCTATGTTTTAGATCATATTTAACAACAATATTTATATATTTATGCTAAAATACTAGTTTATGTTTAACTCATTTCTCCCCTTTATCTTCTAATTTCATAAACTCCAACAAATATTTCATTTAACATGGAACAAATTATAATCTAAAGTAATCGATAGTTGTAGATAGTTGGACAAAAAAAACAATATTAAATACCATTTTAGTCAGTAATCTGATTATTTTTAGTGCCTCTGCAATTTTTACTATGGCTGATAATTGTATTGCCTTTTGAATTTAAAGCACCTAATTTATTGTTGTCTAACATGATTGTAAATATTAAAAATAAAGTGAGAATTTAGACGTACATATTTTTTGTCTTGATAAAATCAATAAACATTTCAGATAAAAAAAATCATAGCAGTTTGGCTTATATTATTGATAAATAATGATACTTATTAATTTAATACATATAAAATTAAATATATACAGCAAAAAATGATTATTAGAAGTTTGCATTGTTTGACTATCTTAAAGATTTACAGAGAATTTATTTTCAGTTGATAACAAATTTGCTTTTGCACCCTTATATATTGTAGCAATACATTGCTGTGTATATCTATCCATACACTGATGTGAAATTTTATGTAGCAAAAATTATTTGGGTCATAATTTATATCAAAGTACACTATTCAATATACACATCAAAAGGTGTCAATTATTAAATTACTACTAGATATTCCATCAGTAGCAAGTTTCAAAGTGTAATTACTGAAAGTATTCTGAAATAAATTGTTGATGGTCTGGTTAGGTTTCTTTTGTAGTAGTTACCATAAAAACATGCATGCATTAATATGATGTTATTAACATAACTATCTTTTTTTACTTTTGCATCAAATAAAAAACTTATTGTTTGCATATCAAACTGATTCTTCTTAAAGTAAAGACGATGTATATAAATTACAAATATTTTTAATAGTTTTATTTTACTATAAAATATTTAGGGTAAAAATATTTTACAGGATTATTACGTATTTACAAAATTGGTTTTCAATGAAATTCATACTAATTAAAATGCAAATAAATATTTTGATTAATTCAAACTAAGTTTACGAGGTTTATAGTTTTTCTATT
The DNA here is from genome assembly GCA_028023455.1 of Epiperipatus broadwayi. Lineage (NCBI taxonomy): Eukaryota > Metazoa > Onychophora > Udeonychophora > Euonychophora > Peripatidae > Epiperipatus > Epiperipatus broadwayi. Next base: position 5,467,917 of record JAQFVV010006278.1, on the reverse strand, counting down.
GAAATTTCCATGTAAACATTAATTAGAAATTGATGGCGAATCAGCATTTCATCTATAGAACACATTCTTTTTTATAAGGTTTGATATTATGCTTATTATTTACGGAATAATTTTCTTTTCGTAAATTATAAATAAAATAAAAAATCCTCAAAAGTTAGTATATATTTTTTTAAAGTATTTCACTACACATTGCTTTCTAAAAAAATTGCTATGATGTTTTTGAAGTTTCTTTTTCTTTTCTTTTTTTTTTAGAAAAAAAAAAGCTGAGTTTTTTCCACAACTTATTGTTTCAAAGAGATTACATTAGACAAACTTTACACTATTTATAAATTAGCAAGTAAATTACTTTCTACTTTTTAAGGAACTGAAGAAAAAGTTAATTGCTTAATGTGATCACCAGACAGGCATTTAGAAGTAATCATTATGTAGAAACTAAACAAATTCTCTTTCAAAAACAAACGCACTCATAAATTAATTTTGCTTGGAAGAAGTTTTTTTAATAATTAAAAAAAAGAAAACTTTTCAATTTAAAGCAAATTAATATTCACATTAAAAAATAATTTAATTTGTTTCTGTCAGCTTAGTGAAATTGAAACAGGACAATTAATATCAAACCAGTTGTCAACGTATAATAAAAATTGAAGTGAATTTAACGTGTCTCGAACCTTATGCTAATTATAATAATTTTTCTTCGTTATAAAATTAATCGTTCTCTTATATTTAAAACGTAATACATATTTTTTTTTAACTTTACGATATAAAACAGAGCAAATTTAAACATACTTGAAATGTTTTCATGACAACTATAAAGTAAAGCATTACGCTTTAATGTAATTTTGAAATAACAATTGAATATTTAGGCATCAAAAGGTCATATTTAAATGTTGTAAAACAATATATTAAGTTTTATCATATCCGTGACATTAGGACAAATTTATCATCTTAATTACAAGGTTACTTCAATTATAAAAAAAGATTTAAACTACTAATAGAATTTATTTTCTGTTGACGAATTATTTAATTAAATTCCTTTAACATAATTGAAGACATATATCTTCATTAATTTTTCTTAAATTTCCATAATCTATTTTGACATTAATATGTATATACATATATGAAAAAAGTAAAAAAAAAGTTTTATTACTAGTAACGAAATGTTATATAGTCAATGTTTTAATTACTACTATTAACAGATTATACATATTTTAATAATTTTAAACATTTTTACAGTGTTTAAAGTTTTGTATAATGTTTTCTAGATATCAGGTATTCACTGGCTGTATAAAGACATTTTCAAGTTACCATGTTTTTTTTTTAGTTTAGTTTTATTTTGAGATAATCTTATTTAAGAAACTTACTAATGAATGGAACAATTTCAAAGCAATTGCTCTTTTTCTAACATTCAAATCTTTGGAGATTGAAATTTATCTTATTATGTTTGATCAATTATCATCCTAGATTTAATCAAACAACTAGACAATTTCTACTATTGTCTCTGTACGTTTTTTTATATATATTTCCAAGTTGTTATGTTTAATTAAAGTTTAGTAATTAAACTGGTAGTGGTTAACATGAGAGGATTTCAATGGTGCATAAAGTAAATAAAATTCTAGAATGAAATGAATTAAAATTAATTTTACTTTCAATTAATAATAATAAACAATATACTGAAGATCTATTAATAGTAAATATGTATATTTATGTGTTTGCTGTGGTATTATATTTATTATTTGAATTTATCTTAATTATCTTATCTGCCTTGGACACTTATATAATATAATAAAGAATGTTTAGGTCTGCTATCTGAGTCCTCATTACTTTTCATGCTTTTGTGGAATAAAGTGTTTAAAAGCAATTAGTCCTCCTATTACTTAGATTGTCTGGTGATTTGTTCCTTTTTCTATATATTTTTAAGACTTATCCTACACAGACTAATTTACTTTATATATTTTGAGATTTTAAAAACACCATGTAATGCTTGGGATTGGTACAAAGACTACAAATATATTTCACTATATTTGAATATTCAACAATAATGTAATGTATATGCATAAGAATGTTGTTGGTGGTCTTAATTTATAAGGTTTATCCACAACTGGGCTTTGCTCGAAGTGAAGGTTAACAAACGATTCTATATAATAATATTATAGGTCCTTAATTATTAGGATTTAATTTCATCCAATATTTTAATCACTTTATTCATTCAATATATATGTATAAGTGTTTGACTGCCAAGAATGTATTGTATGGGTGGGTGAAGTGGTATAATGGGCTCTGGATATCAAGATTTTTGTATCATGGTTCTGTTTTGTTATTTCCAGTACTGACATTTGTATATTAATAAGACATGATCAATAAGTCATTTTATTATTATTAATTTTATTATTAACAATAATGGCATGCTAAATTCTGTATACATCTTGTTGCCACATGTTTCATGCTTTTAATATAATCTGAAAGTATAATAACTGATCAAAAAATGTACCCATGTATACATATAGATTATAGATGTGTATGTAAAAATAGATTGTAAAAAGTTTATTTTTTGCTATTAGTTTAATTATCCTATTAACTTCATTGTTGAGTTTAATAAGTGAATTAGTTAAATATTTATGTTCTTGGGTATAGTATTATCTCTTCTAGTGGGATCAGTACTGTTCTCTGAGACAGTGCTTGTATTTCTTCCACCAGGACCAATTTTTATTCTGGGTTGTTTTGAGTTTAAATCAATTCCTTTAATTTTGAAATTTATATCAATTAACATGATATTTTTTTTATTTAACAAGTTATGCAACTTGCAAGGATTTATATTGACCAATGGTTTGCAATATTTTTTTATAATTTGTTATATTGATAATCTAGTTCACCTATTGTTACTATTATTTTACCAGGAAAAAGAATATGAGTACTTATACAATCTTTAATAATTCTAATTCTTTGCTACAATTATAGGTTTTTATATTAATTATTGATCAGCTTTTTTAACAAATGTAGTGGAGTTTGGTGCAGAGTCCAGTTATAAATTTTTCACTTCCTGTAATTTGGTTATTGAAGATTGACTTTAAGTCTTTCAATCCCTCTACTTGATTTAGTTTAATGTTTGAGATCAAGTTTATGTCACTTGTTGAGATAAATTATTGCCTTTTTGTGAAGAAATCATTGTCCAATTTAATTGCCATATCTGTAAAATGTCTTCTCATATTACATATCTATTGTAGAAGTTTTTTTAATTGTATCTATAGCAAGCTTTCTATGACTTATTAAATATTGCCTTTAATTTCTTTGTATTAAATATACTGTGATATAGCCTAGTGATTTTCATTGGGCTGACTATCTTGGATTAAATTTTTTGATTAGATGCTGACTTACCTATGAATGTTTGAGAAATTTCTAAGATAATGATAGTTTTAGGGTTTTTTATAATCTTAACCCAAAGACTATGATCCTTTACCAACAGGTAAAGACATCTCTCAGAATCTTTGAGAAAGTCTAAAATTTAAGCTACAAAACATTCTAAGCCCATTGATAATCTCTTTACAATTTTTTTAATCCTCTTTCTGATTTTTTAAATTGAAACATATTTTTAAAAATATTTTTAAGGGTATAAAATTGACGTAGATTGTAAGTAAATAAGTTTTTTGCTTCTTTATTAGTTTGATTTATGGAATATCAAGATGGCAAGATATTGCAAGTTGCAGCCACTTACTGATACTGTATTTTTATATCAGTATTAATTATTTGGTATGATTTTAAGGATTTCATTTAATCAAAATGTTATGGAAAATTTCCTAGAAAACTTTGATTGAATTTTTCTACTGAACTCATTTTGATTTTGCAGTTTTTTAAAATCAAAAATTAAAGTTTTTTAAACAAATGTTCTACTTTCTGATTGAACTCTAATCTGAGTACAATTATCCATTAGACTTGCACTCTTTTATTAATAGTGATAGTTTTTCTCTCACTTTTTAAATCATGATGAAATATCTTATTAAATACTGTTACTATAAGTGAACTTTCTCAATTATATTGTATCTGAAAATTAGAAGAATGAAAGTAAGTTTAATTATATTTTATTAATAAGGAAAAACATGTTTTATATGTACAAAAATTTTGATTGGTTAGTTTTCTAAGACTAAAAGTATCATGTTACAAGTTTGTTAACTCCAATCTGTAAAAATCACTATAACTGGAATTATGCATGGATGGAAGTCAATAACAAAACTTTTAACACATTATTATTTTGGTTTTTTTTTATTATTAAGGTCAAGATTCATACAATGTTACATTTGCTATGTTGTTTGTTGGTCTTTGTATAAATATCTGATTACCCAAAAATGAAAAGACAATATTAATTCATTATATGAGTCACCATGATGTTTCATAATCTAAATATTGGTTACTTATAATGGCATAATTTTTGTTTCAGAAAATATAGTTTTTATAAATACGGAGATTCAAAATAAATACATACAAAATGTACATAGAGAAAGCCTTTATTTAATCCTGACAGCAGAATATGCTTAGCATGATTTTGACTACCATGTAGTCATATTCATAGTACAAGTTGTTTAAAGAGCTAGTAATATTTATCAAAGAATAAACAAAGGATTTTCATAAAATTTGAATAAAGAAGGTGAATAAGTTAATTTATATGAGCCACTTATTTGAAAGGGGGATGCAGGATTCATTTTTGTTTATTATGTGTATGTTTTTGACAATAATCCATGATTTCTTAACTTTAAGTTTAGCATCATTTCCTTCAGAGCAGATAATGCCAGCAGATGTAATTTTATGGCTGTAGACAAGCTTGGAATTGTGCTCAAAAAATGGATTTAACTTCCAAGTTTGCTCTATCTCAATTATATTTGTATCTGTGCTATGCAATTTTTGTAGATAAAATGGTACATGATTCTCCATAATAAATTGCATGACAGTTTATGTTGTTGCATCCAATTTTGTACATCACTTGGGACTAAATGAAGCTTTTCTCTATATACATTTTGTAAGTATTTATTTGGAGTTACATTTTTTGAGAAAAGTTTATTAAAATTTCAAAGTTAAATGGAGAGATTGCAAATCTTCATATAAAAATAAATTAAGTATAGATTCTTTGTAAATAGTTTATTTATTTAATTGGTTGCATTGCGTTGTTTTGAATATTATAACTGGAATAATTAAAGGTTTACTTTCTTAATCTTCTTACTCTTTCAATTTGTGGTAGATAGAAAATCAGTGTTTTTTTTGTTTCTGTAATAAGAAACAAAATATTTTGTAGTAATCTATGAAATATTAAGACCTCATAATTTAGATTTATAGTATAATCATAGAAAAAAATAATGTTAAATAATTCTGCTCAGGCAGCTACCACAAAAATATCTTCATTTAATTTTTTTAATGTCAAAACATATTGAATCTGAAAACACTGAAATGATCGAGGTATATTCTGATTTGTGTGCTTTCTGTATATAATTCTTGATCTTAGTCACAGTAGATTTCTTTTTACAGAGAACATAAATAAATTAATTAGGATAAATTTCTTTGTGAATGAAACAAGTATAGGAATTCTGAAGACAAAGAAATAATGGAGATCTTATTCATATTTGTACTTAATAAAAAATAAAGTATATTCTTTATGTTTTTGAGATACAAAGAAGTTGAGGGCAATTAAAAATGGATAATGATATAAACTAGGAAATGTGGCCTTTGAGCATTCCATCATCAGATTTTCAATTGCATGGAAGGTTGAAGAGTTGGAGTGAGGAGTAGATTGAAGCCTGTCCATCAAAGTATGAAGATTGGCTATCTTAATATATATCTAAGCACTTATGGCATATATGCGTGGAGATGGTAATCTGGACCAACTGATGATTGCTGGTTTAGCATGAAATACGTATATTGATGATTATTTATCTTTTCAATATATATGTGTTCAAGTGTATCATTGATATGAGATAGAGTGGTGAGTGGTGGGTGGTGTGAACGTCTGTGCTCATATACCCTATATATTAGATATATTCTGTAATTGGAAATCATTTATGTTACCTACTTCTGTATGATAATTTCTTATGGAAGAAAATTATCAAATTAAAAACTCTTAATTATTATAAGATAATTCTGAACATTGTATAATTAGAAGAAAAGATGAAAAATATTGATATGAAAGGTATATATGCAGACATATTGAAAATAATTATATATAAAAAGTGAAAAAATAAAATTTGAAAATAAACATTTTTAGTTGTCACTTTTAAATGAGATAAAATATCAATAATAAAAAAATTACTACAATTTACATAAATGTTTACTTGAAACTCATTGATATATATATATATACGCACTCATGCATGTGTGTGTGACTTCTGAATATTATTTAAATTGTTTTACAATAATACCTGATTAACCTTTTAAGTTATATTTTTAATAATACAAATACCTATGCTAAGTTTACTAAAACATTTATATAAAATTGCACAGATTATTAATATAATAAATTTAATTTTGTCAAAACAATAAATCACAATAATTTTTATAACGTTGTAATTCAAACCTAAATCGAAAACTTTGCGTGCGAAAATATATTTGTAAAATAATATAGGCGCTATTGCACCTGACCGCTAAGCTACTTTGTACTTAAAAACAAAATAAAATTATATTTCTCTGCAAGCGCTTTCAAGAGACGTGCTCTCATCTTCATAGCTCTGAGTGAAGTAATTATATGCAAATTATGCAAAGTTCAACGGCTAATTACTCCATTTCTTTGAGATCGCGAAGCATGTGTCTTTGCGGTTGATGGCGTTGCAAAGAAATGGAGTAATTAACCTTTGAACTTTGCATAATTTGCATATAATTACTTCACTCAGAGCTATGAAGATGAGAGCATGTCTCTTGAAAGCGCTTGCAGAGTAATATAATTTTGTTTTGTTTTTAAACTTTTATAAACTTTCAAAAAAAAAAAGATGAAAATTGACTTTATTTTTTTTTTAAAGAAAAAAAATGTAATATTTGATAAACTGATTGTTTTTATTGATAGACATGTATGTATGTAAATTTTATGTATATTCAAAATGGAATTGGTAATTATAAAAATTATTTGTAAAATAATATAGGCGCTATTGCATTTGACCGCAAAGCTACTAAAAAGTAGCTTTGCGGTCAGATGCAATAGCGCCTATATTATTTTACAAATAATTTTTATAATTACCAATTCCATTTTGAATATACATAAAATTTACATACATACATGTCTATCAATAAAAACAATCAGTTTATCAAATATTACATTTTTTTTCTTTAAAAAAAAAATAAAGTCAATTTTCATCTTTTTTTTTTTGAAAGTTTATAAAAGTTTTTTTCTTATTGAAAATAAAATCAGGTTTTAACTGATTATTGTTAATTAATTAAAAAAATTATTATGCTTTTAGAATCATCTTTAAATTAATCTAAAATAGATTTGTTTTGGTCATTGATTTCTATTATTTCATTCACTCTGTGTTATTTAAAAAAAAAAAGATTTTAAAATAATATTATTCTATATATGTCTCATGATTACAAGTTGCTTCTCTAAATGATTTTAAAATATCTTTTAAATGTTAATTCTGACTTTTAGATTATTTTAATCCAGACAGAGTTATTTATTTATGTTACTCTTTTTTTTTAATATATGGAGTTTAAAATACTGTTCACTTTTTAGAATGTCATTTTAAAAAATGAATTATTTTAACCAACTCACATTATATAAATATGATGTGATGTGTTGATCTGTGGTTCTCTGCATGTATAGATGAACAGCAGCATATGTATACCAATACATCAAGCTTTCTTTTGGTAAGCTTTGTTTTTGGTCCATCAGGTAAATATAGTCTAGGTAAGTTGATCTGCAATGATCTCCCTTCTGTCTAGAATTGTTCCAGGCAATTAGCTATCTTCTTAGAGCGCATTTAAGCAGGCTAGACTCATGAGAAGTTGACACAGACTTCATGTGAATCAACTCCGGCAGTATTCTTCTTTTTTTCTTGACTTCAGCTACATCTTCATGGTATCTGCCAGAAATCTCTCTAGCCAGCTGATTGCTTCCAACTTTGCGTCTAGCTCTGCAAATAGCTATTCTGTATCTCAAAAATTTTAAAGTGAGACTACTGAGATGATAAAAACAAATTGCAGATTGTTCTCAATCTGTCTTAATCCTTTTTTACTCTTGAGGTGATAAAAACCAGTAGCTATTTTTAATCTGTCTTGATTAAATACAATTTTAATCTCTCCAAAAGCACTTTTAATTAAAAGCTACATTTTGGAAATTTTATCAGTTTAACTAATTAAAAAGATTTTAAAGTAGATAATTGAACTTTTTTACATAGATAATGTACACAAGCATTAATTAAAAGATTTTCAAAGAAAGACAAATCACAATTATCAGTAGATATGCTTTTTTTAAAATTCAGAATCAGAATTTAATAATCATTATTTATTTAGATCTTTTTAAAAATATTTATTTCATAATAAAATTCTGTTTTTAATCCAGACCTATTTAACCATTTACAGTCATTATTATTAGGGATTCAAACTCAGACTTTCACACAACTCTCAATTCTCCAAGCCATCTCATATTGCTGACTGCCTGATCACTTACAGTGTGATCAGCAATATGAGATGGCTTGGAGAGTTGAGGGTCATGTGAAAGTCTGACTTTAAATCCCTTATATATTACATTATATTGCAAGGGTGTGTAAGCCTGTACAGTGCATTAAGTCATTATTATTGTAAGTGAAATGTAAAAAATATCTACAAAAATTTATATCTGTATTTATTTTAATTTTTCCTTTACTTTATATATATATATATATATATAAGTAAATATATATATACATATATATATATATATATGTATATATATATATATATATATATATATGCACATACAACTATGTTGCTCTGTGCCATGAAATCCAACTGATTATAATAAATATATATTTTGAGAACAAGAAACTTATTAAAAATATAGAAATAAATAAAATATTTTGTGACAAGATATAATTCATGAGCTTAAATATTTTATTGTCTTTCTCACATTGCTTTAATGTAGTAAAAGGTTAAATTTGTCTTTTATTGTATCATTATTATTATGATCTTTAAAAATATATGTGGAAGTATGGAGATTGTTTAGTATATTTAGAGATATTACACATGGTAAAAAGAAAAGTGAATGAATAACTCAATGTGTGTGTATGTTCAAATTAAAAATAATTGAAGTTTAAAACTTATATCTGTGCTACAGATAATCTTTAATTTAGTAAATGATTAATAATAATCATAATTGTATTTATCTGAAGTGAATGGTGTCAAAGTTGTGGACAGAGTAAGTTTGAGCATTCCAAATCAAAATGTAAACATTTATTATAAATAAATACTCTTCATATAATAGAAATATATATGACAGATGGTGACCTGTGCAAACTGATGAGTGCTGGTTTAGCACAAAATGCATCTGGGGGAGGGGCATTTGTCTTTTATTGTATCTTTATTTATATGATCTTAAAAAGAATATGTGGAAATATGGAGATTGTTTAATATATTTATAAAGCTAAGTATGTAGATTATAAATAAAATAGATCAACTTTACCACATACAGACCTATGGATTATCATCCCTTGTGAAGTCACAAAAAATGTTTGGTGGTCATGGAATTTTTAAAATATTTAAAGTTCACAATAAAACACTTTTTTTTTTCTTTAAAAGAAAAATAAAATTTTCATAATATATCATATTTCTATTATAAATTGGCAGTAATGTTAATATTACTGGTTCTAAAAATAAGATGTATTTTTGTCCTGTGATATATGGTTGTAATTTCAAAATGATTCCACCATCAATGAATGAACATTTAAATACATCAAAACTTAAGAAATAGATTAACTCCTACCATTTACAAATATTTATTAACATGTGAATATTGTTTATAAATGGCTCACAGAAAGTAATTAATTCCATTTAATTTAGATCAAATAAGTTCAAATATGAAGTCCAACTCAGAGAGGTGTTTTAAAAACTTTTAAATAAAAACTATTTTTTCATATCAATGCTAATTTATTAATTAGATCAAACAAAGATACATTTATCTAACTACTATATTCTTACATATAGTCAATAAATCTTCCATTGATATTTGAAAAGGGTGAAACTTATTAATAAAGGCAGATTATGATTTAAAATTATAATCAAGATATAGATTTTATTAATTTTAATAAACTCGTATTATGGCTTTTAAAATATAGCACCTGTAATATTGAGTCTAATTCCTGGAACAACTAGGTAAAATATACTATCATATCAACAATTAAAGTTTGAGTTTTTCAATTGTTTATAGTTGATTTACCAGCAATATATTAAAGCCATGGCATAAGAGCAGTTACCTTTTGACTAATTGATAAATTAGAAATTGATACATCATAGATGTACGGAAATGGGTGTTATTTACAAGTTTCTTAAAGTAATTCTCTGTGTTTGTCTTGAGATATGTTGTTATGGTTATGCATTCAAATTTGCTGTTACACATTTAATAGCAATAATTTCTTTACATGTTTATTGATATTATTAGAAAAAATATATACATATATTAATTCTAATATTATCATGGATAAATGATGAATTCATAATATTATTTCAGGGAGTTGCTGTGTAATAAAATTACAATAGCCAAATAACTGACATTTCAGTACAATAACAAGTACCTTCCTCAGAGTTTCTTTATCAAATCATAAGAATGTGTGTGGTAAGATTTAAAATCATTATGCTTTTACTTTGTTATTTTCTTTTCATTCTCAAATTATATTGGTTGAGGAATTTTAAAAAAATATTTTATTCTCCAATAGCTTTTTCCAAATGATGTTCATTTTCTTTAATTCACATTTTTAATTTACATTTTTAAATCTTTTAATTATACTGGTTACTTAGGTAAAAATGAATTAAACCAGCCATTCTTGGGGAGAAGCCATTTTATTGTACTGATAAGCTTGAGGAACCACCTTTAAATATGATTAAACAAATGCAAATTTCATAGTCACATTTAAAGTTGATAGTAGTGGAGATGAATGAATCTAAAACAAGTTATATTTCATAATCACCTTCCCAAAATCAAAACTAGTATTTTGAAATAGTTTTTATTTTTACTCAACAATAATTTAATTTAAATTTAAAAAATAATGCATTTTATTTATTTATCAGAGTGAAATGCTAAATGAATCAATTTAAAAAATCATGATCTCTCAATTTACAAAATATTGCAGAAAATTTGTTCAATGGTTAAACGGTCTCTTTACTTAAAACAGTCGCTTTAATTAAAATATATTTTTCTCTTGATCGATAAATGCAAAAATGGCCATTTGTAAATGAAAGTTGCTAAATAAAAAAGCTCTGGCAACTTGAATTAAAACTAACAATTTATTTCACAATTTAAATTAATTCATATATCTACATGCACATATCATACACAATTTAAACTAATTACTTTAAAATGCATTCATACAGCAAAGCTTATAAAAAATAAATGGATAACAATGATTAAGCTACTAATACACATAAATTGCATGTGAACAAAGAAATCATATTATACTGACTTAAGGCCTTTTTAATATAATTTATTTTTCTAAAGTTTTAAAAAGAATAGTCTTACCATGGTATTTTTTAACACTTCCATTAGTGATCATAATGGCATGAAAATTGTGATATTTTCTCCATCAACTGGTTTTCTTTTTAAATAATCCATTTACAAAACACAATAAAGTTAATTGAGGTATAACTTTTTCAAAGGCATTTAAAATTATTTTTGAGTTATGAATTGATGTTCAAGTTCAGGAATCTCCAGAAGAAATCTACATATTTTTGGTGAGTTAATACACTTTACTACTCAGCAATATAAATTCTCTGGCCATATCAACAAATGATCCTTAGATTCTATATTTAAAGCAGGCAAAACTCTCCATACAGTAGTGCCACTCTGTGCAAGCCAAAGTAATCAATGGATGCCAGAAGGCTTGTGCATAAAATTCCTATCTTATGCCTACTCATCCAATATTACCAGACTAGTTTCTAAATTATGGATTTTATCAGTGAAGAGATTTGGATCTGAGAGCATTGCATCTAGATCTTATGATCAAATGCTACTCTTCAGCAGTCACTTTGTATCTCTACTTAACTACAAAACTATGAGAATAAAATTGAAAAGATAATAATATTTTCAATCCAAGATCATTAACTTATATATAGTTATATAGGTCTAAATTCAGTTCAGTACCTATACATTTTGGTGTCTTTGTTTCTTTAATAACCTTAGCCACCACTATCCTCTTAGGCATTAGATCTTAAGATCTAGGTAGAGTGCTCTCAGATCCAAGTCTTCTCACTGATGAAATCCATAAGTTAGAAACTAGTCTGGGAATGTTGGGTGAGTCAGAACTAGATAGAGATTCATGCACAAGCCTTCTGGCATCCATTGATTACTCTGGCGTGCACTGAGTGGCATTACTGTATGGAGAATTTTGCCTGTTTTAATAACAATTATGAGCAAGCATAAGAAATGGTGATCATGCGATGTTTAGATTCCATATTTCTGACAAGAATGATTTTTGTTTTACAAACTACAGTAACCATGAAATATTTTTACCCATGTTAAAGGTTCACAAAAGCTCAAAAGTTTATACTGCCCAACTCTCCAGTCCAGATCAAATTAAAACAATGAATAGTTTAGCTGTGAATAGATGGTATATAATGAAAGTATACAATTTTTAGTATCTGTTCATTTATTATACATTTTTTGCAGCAGTTCACAAGTATCAGACATTATTTTTATTATTTTACAAAAAAAAAAAAAATAAATAGTGAAATTATTCAAAATAACTTACTTTATAAAACGAGTTTATTTATTTATTTAATACTTACAATGTAATGCATATCTTCATTACATTTAATAATTAATTATTTTGTGAAATTTTTTAAAAAATGAATATTTAATAAAATATAATAAATTTTTATTTGAAAAATTTATAATACTAATTTTAATCATACTTTATTCTATAAATATCTTATTATTTAACCTCATTTCAGCTACATTTATCACAATTAAACAATATCAGTAATCTTTTATCTCCTTTTTTTTTTAACTTTACATCCAAATTTAAAATACATTTAATTTTTTATTATTAAGAATTATAATTTTTTTAAGACACATGATCAAGTTTTTTTTTTTTAAATAATTAGGTGTCAAACTTAGAATTTGAAAGTCTTATTTCACGTAATTGCATTTTTATTACTTCTATGATTTTTCTATTTTATAATAATTATTTGTTTAGCAATTAATATGTATTTAAAAATAAAACACTCTTTATTTGTAATAAGTAGTAAATATTATTTACTATTCCCAATTGGAATTTTATTTTAACATTATGCAAAATAAAGATTGCAAAATATTTTTATTTTAAAAATAACTCCCTTTTTAATTCTCAATAGTATTGTATTATATCTATAAAAAGAAATGATAATTTACTTGAACATTTTAAAAAAATCAAAGTTAAATAAATGTAAAATTATCTGAATTTTTAATTGTTGTCCATGGCTACAACAACAAATAACTCTGGCAATCATATTGTTAAAAAATATTTTTTTAAAAAAAAATTCAAAATCAGAATGATTTTAATGGAGGTTTTGATAAATTGTGTTGTTGTGTTTTTTTTTCCATATGTCATAGCATCGGCCAGGAAGTGAACCCGCAACAACCGGCTGCAACCAAATGCTTGCTTGCATGGCGGCTGTTCTGACCTCTCAGCTAACAACGCTTGACTAAATTATGTTGTTTCTATACTATTATCTGAAATTCGTAAATCCCTAACTTATAAACACCATTAAGTAATCAATAACAAATAATTTTTTTATCAAACCTCTATCAAAATCTTCAATCTCAGATCACTGTAGTATTTTTCACAAACATGCATTAATACCAATCTGTTCTGTAAATTATCCAAGATATTTTTTAAAAAGCTATAGTGAACAAATATTAAAAAAAATATTCTTAAGAAATTTTTTGATCATTTTGCCTTACTAAATAATTAACTACTTTTTATAATTTTATTTAAAATAACATTTGACTTACATATAGATAAGATCATTTTAATTAAACATGAAAATGTAATTTTTAGCTATTCTAATACATTTTTAAACTATCAAAAATCATTTATATTTATTGTACAATAAATTAAATTACCAAAAGCCATTAACACCTACATATTCAACAATTAACCATAATATAACGAATTATTTATTTATATAGCCCTATGTTTTTTTAAATTGTAATAACAATTGGAGATCATTCCACTACATATGCACTTTATAGATTTAAACAGTTAATGAATACTCTCCTTTCCAAACACAATAACATATCATAAATTGTAAAAATTTGGCAACTGCCATTCATTAAAACATAGTAAAAATAATTGAAAGTCATTATTTAATATCTTCATGCTCATTTTCCAAATGCTTAAGATTCAAAATGCTTTATCTTGTGTTTGGACAGTATTCATTAAGTATTTAAATGTATAAAGTATATGTGCAATGAAGTGATCACTAATTATTATTACATTAACCATTATATGTTGAAGCTTAATGAAAGAATGTTATAATTCAAAAGTAAAAACAGTTCTAAACATTGATGAAATCAAAACTTTATTTATTTAATGTATCAAATTTGATACACTGTACATTTTGTCATATATATTTTTAAGAAGACATTAGCATTAAAATACTATTAATGTAACATATATTGTACTTTATTTGCATATTATTAATTTTACTATCATTACACATATCTTAAATAATTCTATTTAAAACTTCATTAATTTTTTTCCATTATCAGTTTTTTTAATAAAATGGATGGTTGGATAGTTGGAAGAATGAGAAGATTGAAGCCTGTCCATTAAAGTTTGAGGAATTGTTATCTCAATATAAAATTAGTACTGATTGTGGGAGATTGTGATGTTGCTCAATTGACGAGTGCTGGATCTGCATAAAATACAGATATTGGGGATCATGTATTTTTTTACATGTGTGTGGTCATGTGAATCAGTTCTTTGAGATAGAATGGAGGATGAATGACTAAAAAATCCTGAGTTCAAATTCCTGAAGCTAATTTGATCACTATTTATATCAAGTTTTACTAATCACAGGATTTTGAAGTAAGAACTCTTATAAAAACACCTTTAAAAAGACATTTTCCAAAATTTAATAAAACATGATATTGTATTATTATTCATTATTATGCATACATATTTTGTTTTCTTTTGTTCCAGATAAAGTATTTACTGGCCTGGTAAAACAATTTTAATAATACTACTTTTATTGATATATTTATGTGCACATACATTACAATGCATGAGGTTTGAATGGCTACCACATATTACTTTGCTTGTGTTTCAGCAGGTGGGATATATAATATGCTTTCATTTATTTCACTTACTTAAATTTTTTATTTTGAAGTCCATGAAAAGCTTTATGTAATAACATTTATTTAATAAACTATTTATAACAGCTTCTGAATTTAAATGCTATGAATTCATCAGAGTCATTAATTTATTAATGACATTGTTTATTATTATTTGTCTTCCATGTAAATACAAGTTAGATGATTTTTTTTTTTCATTTTATAAGTTCATAATAGTTATTTATATATTCATTCATCTTACATACATTTATAGTCACATTAATATTAATATTGTTATCAATTTCCCAAGGCCCTATTATTTATTTTCATATTAATTATATTTACAAAAATTTTAAATATATACCATTGCAGAACCTCATTTTGAATTAACATTTATAAATAATTTACAGATTTTATAACAGTATTTTCATTCTACAAAAATTTAAGTGTAATTTTAAGAGTCTCAACCTATAAGTTCATACTACTATAAACATACACCTTAAGTTAAAGTGAGACTCGTTTTACCCATATGTACCTTTATAATTTATATATAATTGTTTTAAATATGAAATACAGATATTTTTATATGCTTGGAGCTTAATTTTAAATATAAGGATTTGAACTCAGACTTACAAGCACCCTTCAATTATCCACACTATCTCACATCACCGATACACATGGCCACACACATGGAGAAAAGATAAACAATCACCAATATACAATAAACATTACAAGCATAAAGCTAAACTAGTCAATATATAATTAAAATTACCCCAAATCCAAAATTAAACCAAACCCTCAAAAAATAATTTTAAAACACAACCAAAGGTTTCACTGCTACAAGCAGACTTCTCAAGTCTAAAGAACTACAAAAACTACACAATATATATAATATTAAACAATACCCACAAATCATTCACTTCCCATCCACCCTTAATATTAAAAGAATTCTTAAATAAGTTAATTGCTTCAGAATAATAAATTTTTAATAATAAAGATTCTTTAATTCTTCTTTTGACTTCATTTCTTTCAAAGAAGATAACCTTAGCTTCATCAAAATTAATAGTGTGGCCTGTATCTTTTTCATGGACTTACAAAGCAGAACTAAGATATCTATTTTTAACTCTACTTCTATGAACCTTTATTCTTTGATTTAAACTCAAACTACTCTGACCTATGTAGACCTTTTTAGAATAAACAAGGGATAAAATATACTACACCAGGAATAGTTTTTCTATCAGGTGGTCTATAATATTGCCTGCCCTGAAAGATTTTGTAGATCATCATATTATGCTGAGACTAGGGCCTCTCTGTCCACTAGGCTATCACAACACACTTATTCTTATATTAAAGTTTTGGTGGACACTGCTCATAGTTCAGTTTTTGTGCAGCACCATGCTTCAGCTGGGCATGAGTGCCAACTGGGAAATCCAGTGGTGGTGTGCAGAGAGCAGCACAATCTTAAAAGAAAGATAAAAGTTTTCTTTATATCTAGAAATAGTAATGCCATCAATAGAAAAGTCTCTTGCTACAAAATGTCCAAGAAATGGAATACGTAATCATTTCATTTGCATAAATTTGTTATCACTCCGAATCAATTTATTATAGTTTTAATGCGGCTATTATTATGAGGGCTTTGACACTTGAAAGCACTTAGCCATTTAATGGAATAGATATTAAAATAAAAAATAATATATATTTTCTTTATTTGTTTTTAGCTTTGTGTGCTTGTGTGTGTTAGCGCATTTTATATATTTTGTATTATTTAATAAATTATTCAATGTAACACCCCTTTTCCAAGCAATTTTCTTATTTCCAAACAATTTACTAATTCTACATACAGTTTTATAAGAAGACAATTTAAATGGCAAAGAAATAAAATCATATTTTTCTCTAACCTTTGCATCTTTATAAATATTACTATTAAATAAAATACTTTTAACAAATATATCAGATTAACCAACCCTCAGTTAATCTTTATAAAATTGACATTTCTGAAACAAAGCATATTATTCTGAAGCAATTAACTTATTTAAGAGTTCTTTTAATATTAAGGGTGGATGTGAAGTGAATGGTTTGTGGGTATTGTTTAATATTATATAAACTGTGTAGTTTTTTAGTTCTTTACACTTCAGAAGTCTGCTTGTAACAGTGAAATCTTTGGTTGTGTTTTAATATTATTTTTTGCTGGTCTGGTTGAATTTGGATTTGGGGTAATTATATATATATATATATATCAATTTGTAAAAACTTTAATATTTGTGTTAATATTAAAAATACACACGCATGTATAATTAGACTATATATAAATAAATAAATCAAATCAAATAAATAAATGACAAACATTTATTGATTTCTTCTAGCGCTTTCAAAGGTATAACCTTCATTTTCAAGAAGTACAATATTCCTTCATTTTCACGAAGTGCAAATATGCAAAATAGGACAGATTAAATATGCAAATATGGATGGGAAAATTTAAACTTGCCATTTCTTAGATATGGCATAAAATAATTCATTTTTGTTCATCATGTGTTCATGCAATATAATATAGCATGCGTCTTTCACATTCCTGCACAATTCATGCCACCCTCTACACATAACCGAAGGGTTATCTGGCCTGTACTGATTGCCCATAGCAACAGCATGCTGTACAAAAATAGAGGGGTGGGAGGGGTCAACTGATGCCTTATTATATGCCTATACATGCTGGGCCAGTCCCTCGTTTCACCATAATATGCTGCTGGACAATTGTTATTGCTACACACAATCTTGTATTTCACTTGCTGGGAATGTATTGGGATGATATAGTCCTTAGTGTTATTTATTCTCCTGTTGAGATTAGGAGGTGATCGGTAACACACACTAAAATAAGTGCTAAAGATTATATGCAAGTTTCTATGAATATTTTTAATGTATGGCAGCAAAATATGGCATTTATTCTGTTTTAGTTCATGAATAGGACCTTGTTTAAATTACCTAATAATATTGTCAATCACTCTAGAAACTATATCTAAAATTCCAACTCAAAAGTCAGCACTTATAAAACACGTTTTTATCAATTTGAAAGCATAAGTTTATCAGACATGTAAATGTTTCCAAATCTAGCCTTACAAACCAGATAGCTATATGGGTCTGAATTTAGCTCAGTTTTACCATATAATAATAGCCTCTCAATATATAGCATTTCAAAAACCTTCAAAGGTAGACTTATAATAGTTAAAACAAGCTATAAATTTCATAACTTGCTTTTAAGGTTGCATTTTATGATCACTAGATGGAGCTTACCAATAGCTATAATCAAGCTTTTATTTTATAAGAGCCAAAACAGAAAAAAATCAAAATCTCTATTGGGGATCCCTATCTTCAGACCAATTGGTTTGTAATGCTAGATTTGAAGACATTTACATGTATGATAGATTCTTGCTTTCAAATTGATAGAAATGTGTTTTATAAGTGCTGACTTTTGAGTTGGTATTTTAGATCTAGTTACTAGAGTCCCAGCACTCCACTGAGATGAGCCACAAGCTTGAAACCAAATGGTCTGGAATTAGGGACCCCCAATAGAGATTTTGAATTTTTTTCTTTTTCATCATTTATAAAATAAAAACTTGATTAGACTTATTGGTAAGCTCCATCTAGTGATCATGTATGAAAAACAAAAAGCAAGTTAAAACTTGCCAATGCTTGTATTTATGATCAACAGATGGCGTTTTACCAAAAACACCATAAAAAGCGTGTTTGTTTACATAAACGTCAGAGTAAGCATTCACTACCTCTTTCATTAATTCCACCTTCAGATCATGATTTCAAGCTGATTTTGCTAGCATCAGTGAAGAACAGGAAGTAAGAAACTAGATCTAAACACTAAAATCTGAGGATTTATGAAACAATTTCTATTCAGTTTGCAAGCAAGAATTTTTTAGACATGTAATGTCTTCAAAATCAGCATAGCAAGCCAGATAGCTATATGGGTCTGATATCAGTTCAGTATCTCCACATAGTAGAAGCCTCTGCAATATACATCATTGCAATAAAAAACTTCAAATGTACATTTATAAAAAACAAAAAAAAAACAAGTTAAAATTTGCCAATGCTTGTATTTATGAGCAATTAGATGGCATTTTACCAAAAACATCATCAAAGCATGTTTGTTTACATAAACGTCAGAGTAAGCACTCACTACCTCTTTCATTAATTCCACCTTCAGATCATGATTTCAAGCTGATTTTGCTATCATCAGTGAAGGACAGGAAATAAGAAACTAGATCTAAACACTAAACTCTGAGCATTTATGAAACAATTTCTATTCAGCTTGCAAGCATGAATTTTTTAAACATGTAATGTCTTCAAAATCAGCACAGCAAGCCAGATAGCTATATGGGTCTGATATCAGTTCAGTATCTTCACATAGTAGAAGCCTCTGCAATATATATCATTGCAATAAAAAACTTCAAAGCTGAATAGAAATTGTTTCATAAACGCTCAGAGTTTAGTGTTTAGATCTAGTTTCCTATTTCCTGTCCTTCACTGATGATAGCAAAATCAGCTTGAAATCATGATATTAAGGTGGAATTAATGAAAGAGGTAGTGAATGCTTACTCTGACTTTTATGTAAACAAACACACTTTGACTGTGTTTTTGGTAAAACACCATCTGTTGATCATAAATACATGCATTGGCAAGTTTTAACTTGCTTTTTTGTTTTTCATAAATGTACCTTTGAAGTTTTTTCTTGCAATGATATATATTGCAGAGGCTTCTACTATGTGGAGATACTGAACTGATATCAGACCCATATAGCTATCTGGCTAGCTATGCTGATTTTGAAGACATTACATGTTTAAAAAATTCACGCTTGCAAGCTGAATAGAAATTGTTTCATAAACGCTCAGAGTTTAGTGTTTAGATGTAGTTTCTTATTTCCTGTCCTTCACTGATGATAGCAAAATCAGCTGCAAATCATGATCTGAAGGTGGAATTAATGAAAGAGGTAGTGAATGCTTACTCTGATGTTTATGTAAACAAACACGCTTTGACGGTGTTTTTGGTAAAATGCCATGATTGAAATAATATTTTTAACAGTTTACAAACAATTAAAAACAATCTTTAAATCTGCAGAAGTATTTTTGGTTATTTTCTAACCTGCCTCAACTGCCCTTAAATTCAAAAACAAAAGCGGAAGCAAACATCATCAATTCAAATTTCATGAATTTTGTATTTTAATGTTAGAAGCTAGTCGATTTTAAGCGTGCATTTTATTCCTGTTTATAAAAATTGCCTCTTTAATTTTTCTTTTACTATGGTTTCTCTCTTCATGAAAATTTTTCACATTTTCAAAATTAAATTTAAATGTGAAAATTCTTCAAGAAGAGAGAAACCATAGTAAAAGAAAAATTAAAGAGGCAATTTTTATAAATCGGAATAAAACACATTTAATAAATCGACAAGCTTCTAACTTTAAAATATGAGATTCATGGAATTTGAATTGATGATGTTTGCTTCTGCTTTTGTTTTTGAATTTAATGGCAGTTGAGGCAGGTTAGAAAGTAACAGAAAGTACTTCTGCAGATTTAAGGATTGTTTGTAATTGTTTGTAAACCATTAAAAATATTATTTCAATTATAATTACAATATTGTTTTTAATTAATGGATATTTTATATATATATATATATATATATATATATATATATAAATATCCATTAATTAAGGACAACCCATAGAATATATATATATATAGATCTTCTTCTAACAATTATCTTTTAGATAAATGCTTTGCTTGAGTTGGTTTTTTAGATCTAATGTCCCAACTCCTCACTGAAGAGACCCATAGGTCGAAACCGGTCTGGGGATGGGGACAATCCAAAATAAAAATGATTTGAATGCCTTCTCTTGTAGTAGCATTTATCATAAATAAAAAAAAAAAAAGCTTGTTTAGAGTTATTAGCACACTCTTAATTTTACATATTTGTAAGTGCAAGCTATATATAAGTCATGTGACATCTGACTTGTTATTATTACTATTATTATTTTGCTGTTGTGGCTTTAGCTAAATTAAAGAGCTTAGCCTACTAATATATGGAGTATCTGAATTAAGTTCAGGCCCATATGATTTTTTCAGTTGGAGAGCTGACTTTAAAGACATGTAGATGTCTAAAAGTTTCAGATCTTCTTCTAACAATTATCTTTTAGATAAATGCTTTGCTTGAGTTGGTTTTTTAGATCTAATGTCCCAACTCCTCACTGAAGAGACCCATAGGTCGAAACCGGTCTGGGGATGGGGACAATCCAAAATAAAAATGATTTGAATGCCTTCTCTTGTAGTAGCATTTATCATAAATAAAAAAAAAAAAAAAGCTTGTTTAGAGTTATTAGCACACTCTTAATTTTACATATTTGTAAGTGCAAGCTATATATAAGTCATGTGACATCTGACTTGTTATTATTACTATTATTATTTTGCTGTTGTGGCTTTAGCTAAATTAAAGAGCTTAGCCTACTAATATATGGAGTATCTGAATTAAGTTCAGGCCCATATGATTTTTTCAGTTGGAGAGCTGACTTTAAAGACATGTAGATGTCTAAAAGTTTCAGATCTTCTTCTAACAATTATCTTTTAGATAAATGCTTTGCTTGAGTTGGTTTTTTAGATCTAATGTCCCAACTCCTCACTGAAGAGACCCATAGGTCGAAACCGGTCTGGGGATGGGGACAATCCAAAATAAAAATGATTTGAATGCCTTCTCTTGTAGTAGCATTTATCATAAATAAAAAAAAAAGCTTGTTTAGAGTTATTAGCACACTCTTAATTTTACATATTTGTAAGTGCAAGCTATATATAAGTCATGTGACATCTGACTTGTTATTATTACTATTATTATTTTGCTGTTGTGGCTTTAGCTAAATTAAAGAGCTTAGCCTACTAATATATGGAGTATCTGAATTAAGTTCAGGCCCATATGATTTTTTCAGTTGGAGAGCTGACTTTAAAGACATGTAGATGTCTAAAAGTTTCAGATCTTCTTCTAACAATTATCTTTTAGATAAATGCTTTGCTTGAGTTGGTTTTTTAGATCTAATGTCCCAACTCCTCACTGAAGAGACCCATAGGTCGAAACCGGTCTGGGGATGGGGACAATCCAAAATAAAAATGATTTGAATGCCTTCTCTTGTAGTAGCATTTATCATAAATAAAAAAAAAAAGCTTGTTTAGAGTTATTAGCACACTCTTAATTTTACATATTTGTAAGTGCAAGCTATATATAAGTCATGTGACATCTGACTTGTTATTATTACTATTATTATTTTGCTGTTGTGGCTTTAGCTAAATTAAAGAGCTTAGCCTACTAATATATGGAGTATCTGAATTAAGTTCAGGCCCATATGATTTTTTCAGTTGGAGAGCTGACTTTAAAGACATGTAGATGTCTAAAAGTTTCAGATCTTCTTCTAACAATTATCTTTTAGATAAATGCTTTGCTTGAGTTGGTTTTTTAGATCTAATGTCCCAACTCCTCACTGAAGAGACCCATAGGTCGAAACCGGTCTGGGGATGGGGACAATCCAAAATAAAAATGATTTGAATGCCTTCTCTTGTAGTAGCATTTATCATAAATAAAAAAAAAAAAGCTTGTTTAGAGTTATTAGCACACTCTTAATTTTACATATTTGTAAGTGCAAGCTATATATAAGTCATGTGACATCTGACTTGTTATTATTACTATTATTATTTTGCTGTTGTGGCTTTAGCTAAATTAAAGAGCTTAGCCTACTAATATATGGAGTATCTGAATTAAGTTCAGGCCCATATGATTTTTTCAGTTGGAGAGCTGACTTTAAAGACATGTAGATGTCTAAAAGTTTCAGATCTTCTTCTAACAATTATCTTTTAGATAAATGCTTTGCTTGAGTTGGTTTTTTAGATCTAATGTCCCAACTCCTCACTGAAGAGACCCATAGGTCGAAACCGGTCTGGGGATGGGGACAATCCAAAATAAAAATGATTTGAATGCCTTCTCTTGTAGTAGCATTTATCATAAATAAAAAAAAAAAAGCTTGTTTAGAGTTATTAGCACGCTCTTAATTTTACATATTTGTAAGTGCAAGCTATATATAAGTCATGTGACATCTGACTTGTTATTATTACTATTATTATTTTGCTGTTGTGGCTTTAGCTAAATTAAAGAGCTTAGCCTACTAATATATGGAGTATCTGAATTAAGTTCAGGCCCATATGATTTTTTCAGTTGGAGAGCTGACTTTAAAGACATGCAGATGTCTAAAAGTTTCAGATCTTCTTCTAACAATTATCTTTTAGATAAATGCTTTGCTTGAGTTGGTTTTTTAGATCTAATGTCCCAACTCCTCACTGAAGAGACCCATAGGTCAAAACCGGTCTGGGGATGGAGACAATCCAAAATAAAAATGATTTGAATGCCTTCTCTTGTAGTAGCATTTATCATAAATAAAAAAAAAAAAAGCTTGTTTAGAGTTATTAGCACACTCTTAATTTTACATATTTGTAAGTGCAAGCTATATATAAGTCATGTGACATCTGACTTGTTATTATCACTATTATTATTTTGCTGTTGTGGCTTTAGCTAAATTAAAGAGCTTAGCCTACTAATATATGGAGTATCTGAATTAAGTTCAGGCCCATATGATTTTTTCAGTTGGAGAGCTGACTTTAAAGACATGTAGATGTCTAAAAGTTTCAGATCTTCTTCTAACAATTATCTTTTAGATAAATGCTTTGCTTGAGTTGGTTTTTTAGATCTAATGTCCCAACTCCTCACTGAAGAGACCCATAGGTCGAAACCGGTCTGGGGATGGGGACAATCCAAAATAAAAATGATTTGAATGCCTTCTCTTGTAGTAGCATTTATCATAAATAAAAAAAAAAAAAGCTTGTTTAGAGTTATTAGCACACTCTTAATTTTACATATTTGTAAGTGCAAGCTATATATAAGTCATGTGACATCTGACTTGTTATTATTACTATTATTATTTTGCTGTTGTGGCTTTAGCTAAATTAAAGAGCTTAGCCTACTAATATATGGAGTATCTGAATTAAGTTCAGGCCCATATGATTTTTTCAGTTGGAGAGCTGACTTTAAAGACATGTAGATGTCTAAAAGTTTCAGATCTTCTTCTAACAATTATCTTTTAGATAAATGCTTTGCTTGAGTTGGTTTTTTAGATCTAATGTCCCAACTCCTCACTGAAGAGACCCATAGGTCGAAACCGGTCTGGGGATGGGGACAATCCAAAATAAAAATGATTTGAATGCCTTCTCTTGTAGTAGCATTTATCATAAATAAAAAAAAAAAAAAGCTTGTTTAGAGTTATTAGCACACTCTTAATTTTACATATTTGTAAGTGCAAGCTATATATAAGTCATGTGACATCTGACTTGTTATTATTACTATTATTATTTTGCTGTTGTGGCTTTAGCTAAATTAAAGAGCTTAGCCTACTAATATATGGAGTATCTGAATTAAGTTCAGGCCCATATGATTTTTTCAGTTGGAGAGCTGACTTTAAAGACATGTAGATGTCTAAAAGTTTCAGATCTTCTTCTAACAATTATCTTTTAGATAAATGCTTTGCTTGAGTTGGTTTTTTAGATCTAATGTCCCAACTCCTCACTGAAGAGACCCATAGGTCGAAACCGGTCTGGGGATGGTGACAATCCAAAATAAAAATGATTTGAATGCCTTCTCTTGTAGTAGCATTTATCATAAAAAAAAAAAAAAAAAAGCTTGTTTAGAGTTATTAGCACACTCTTAATTTTATATATATATATATATATATATATATATATATAATTACAAAGCAACTAGTGACCACCTAAACATTCACAATAAAGATAGTAATCAATATTTCTCATTGTTGTCAAGGTAACCTTATCACCTTTTAATAGCAAGAATGGATATCCATTGAATATATATGGACACTTAAAGATTGCATCTTGACCACAGAGAATGAAATATTAATAAAATGAAGTTTAAATAAACATGTCCATGTAAATAATGCATACCAATAAACAGTCAATTATAACATTACAAATTGCAATATTTTTAAATTGCTCATGTATTACTTAAATAATAAGTGAAATAATGCTTAAAGCTAAATTGGATAATTATGTAATTAGAAACCAACCAGTAACCACCTAAACATTCACAATAAAAATAGTAATCACTGTTTCTCACTCCTGTGAAGGCAACCTTCTCACCTTTTAATAATAAGAATGGAAATCCACGCTTACTAATGATCCATTGAATATATATGGACACTTCAAGATTGCAACTTCACCAAAGATAATGAAATTTTGATACAATAAATTTTAAACAAATCTTTTTCAACACCTTTATTGTAAATGTTTAGGTGGTTACAGGTTGGTTTCTAATTACATAATTATCCCATTTAGCTTTAAGCATTATTTCACTTATTATTTAAATAATACATGAGCAATTTAAAAGTATTGTAGTTTGTAATGCTATAATTGACTATTTATTAGTCTGCATTACATGGTCATGTTTATTTTTGTTTTTAAAGAGGTTTATTTAAACTTCATTGTATCAATATTTTACTCTCTGTGGTCAATTTCAATCTTTAAGTGTCCATATATCTTCAATGGACCATTAATAAGAGTGGATTTCCATTCTTGTTATTAAATGGTGAGAAGGTTGCCTTGACAGCAGTGAGAAATATTGATTACTATCTTTATTGTGAATATTTAGGTGGTTACTGCTTGGTTTCTAATTACATAATTATCCCATTTAGCCTTAAGCATTATTTCACTTATATATATATATATATATATATATATATATATATATATATATATATATATATATATATATATATATCATCAACCATTATCAATCCACTGCAGGATGAAGGTCTCTCCAAGTTTAATCCATCTTCTCCGATCATTAGCTTCTCTTCTCTACAACACCCCTGCACATTTTCTTATTTCATCCATCCATCTCACACGTGGTCTCTTTCTGGGTCTTTTACAATCTCTTAGAATTCAGTTTAAAATTTCAATTGTCCATCTATTATCATCTCTTCTAGCAATATGTCCAGCCCAACTCCATTTCAATCTTTTAATTTTTTCAATAAGGTCAGTAACACCTGTTTGTTGTCTTACCCATACATTGCATTTTCGATCTCTTCTTGTTACTCCCAACATACATCTCTCCATACTCCTTTGAGTGGTCTGAATTCTCTGTATTTCTCTTCTATTAAGTGTCCAAGTCTCAGATCCATAAGTAAGAACTGGTAAAACACATTTGTTAAAAACCATCCTTTTCAAACACATAGGCGTATTTCCTTTTAGTATCAAATCATTTCTACCAAAAGCACTCCAACGAAGTTTAATTATATGATTAATTTCCTCCATTATGTTTCCATCTGTATTAATAATCTGACCAAGGTATTTGTAACTGTTAACTTCTTCTAATTCTTCATAATCAATCTTTATTTTCATATTTTGAGCAAATCGATTAAACATTACTTTAGTCATTTTAACATTTATCTTTAGTCCTACTTTTCTACTTCCGTCTGCTAACTCCTGCAGCTCTGAAGCATTATTTGCAAAAACAACTACATCATCAGTGAAATCTAAATGACTTAAATACTCTCCATTCACTTTCACTCCTTTAGTTTCCCATTTTAATCCACAAAATACTTCTTACAGCACTGCTGTAAAGAGTTTTGGAGATATGGAGTCACCTTGTCTTACACTTTCTCAATGTTGATTTTTCCAGTATCATTATATAATCTAATTGTTGCTGTTGCATTTTTATAAATATTCTTTAAAATATGACAATATCCTGGATCTATACCTTGATGATCCAATGCTTTAATCACTGAAGAAATGTGTATAGAATCGAATGCCTTTTCATAATCTACAAATCCAAAACATAATGACAATTCATATTTGTTTGTCCTTTCTATGACTTCTCTCAATACCTGGATATGATCTATTGCACTAAAACCACTTTTAAATCCAGCTTGTTCTCTTGGTTGGTGGAAATCCAAAGTTCTCTGTAGACGAGTTGTAATTATCTTGGTAAAAATTTTATATAAAACTGATAAAAGGCTGATAGGTCTGTAATTTCTAATATCTTCTTTATCACCTCTTTTACATATTAATATTATTACTGCATTCCTCCAATCTTCTGGTACATCTTTATCATTTAGACATTTGATATATAACTTTGCTAAAATTGTTTCTATTTCTTCACCTGCTTCTTTTAATATATCAATTATAATTCCATCATTTCCTGGAGCCTTTTCTTTCTTCATACACTTAATTGCATGTCTCACTTCTTCATTTAAAATTCTGGGCAATTTGGAAGATGTAATAGATATAGGAGGTACTTGTTCTTTATTACTATATAATTCTTGATAAAAATCTTCTACCAATTTCATGATGTCATCTCTCTTTTTAGTAATAATCCCATCTGTTTTTCTTATTGCAGATATAAATTTCCTACCAATCCCAAAATGTTGTTTAACATTTTTGAGACTTTTATTTTCTTTTACAGCTTTCCTTGCCATCTCACAGTTATACTTTCTTATATCATTTTCAACACTTTTCCGTACCATTTTACAAAATTCGAGATATTCAATTCTTTTTAATACATCATTTTTGTATATCTTCATATTCCTTCTTTTCTTCATAAATTCTCTAGTCTCTGTAGAAATTTTATTAGTCAATTGCTGCTTTTTTCTACCAGATATGTTTGTTGCAGTTTTTAAAAGTGTATCACTTATTTTCATATTAATTTCATTCAAATCTGAATCATGTTCAAAATCTCCTAACACTTGAAACCTATTTGTAAGTTCTAATTTAAATTCATTAGAATGTTTCTGAAGATTAGAAATATCAACTGTAAATATTGTTTTTTTAATAATTTTTGTCTCTCTAGTTTTACATTAACACGTAACTTACACCTTACTAATCGATGATCACTCCCTGTGTTAAATTTATTAAGAACATTACAATCTTGAAATATGTATTTTCTGTTAGTCAAAATATAATCCAATTCTGCTGTACCTTCATTTGGATGCTTCCATGTCCATTTCCTTTTAACATTTTTCTCAAAAAATGAATTCATAATATAAAGTTTTTCTTTGTCTGCAAACTCCACAAGTCTATGTCCTCTCTCATTTCTATTACCATAACCAAAATTACCTACAGCCATTTCATCCTTCATTTGTCTACCAATTCTAGCATTAAAGTCTCCCATAACAATTTAAAAATGTTGTTTACTCTGATCAAAAGCCTTTTGTACATCCATATAAAAATCTTCTACTACTTCATCACTATGAGAACTTGTTGGGACATAAATCTGAATTATCTGCATTTGGTATCTGCTATTAAGTTGTATAACTAATCTTGCCAATCTGTCCGATACACCATCAATCTCCACAATATTGCTCTTCCACTCTTTGTTTATAATGAATCCTACTCCACGTGTATTTCCAATATGTGTGCCTTTATAATAGAGTATATGTCCACTTTTTAAATCAATTGTCTCTTCACCTTTTCTTCTAACTTCACAAAGTCCAATAATGTCCCATTTAATATAAGACAGTTTTTCTAATTCTTGCAATCTTCCTTCACTTGAAGGTGATCTGGAGTTGTAAGTACCTAAATAAAAAGTCATCATCAAATGGCAGCCTGGGTCCACAATCAGGGGATTCTTAGCACCCTCCGCCTTCAGCCACCAACCTCTGCCTTGGTTGGTGACTTTACAGCCTCCTGGGAATAAGGGCCATGCTTTATTTTTGTCTGTCATAATTGTAAATGTATTGGAAAAATCTTTATCATTTACACAAACATTCATTCTGCCTTATCAGGCACTGAGAAGAAAGACCATGGTGTTTCTTGATCTTAAACTCAGAGGTAAAAAGCCAATAAACTCACCACACTGGCTAATGCATGTTGGTGAGCAGCCCATCCATGTTCGTATACTATATGAATAATCACATATTAATAACAGCTGCAACGACAAGAACGTATGGAGTGGACATTAGGAATTTGCCCTGCTCGGTTCCTTTAAGGCCTCCAAGAGGAATCAAAGGGTCTCCTTTCAGTTAATAGCAAACTCCTTTCTGCATACCATATATATATATATATATATATATATATATATATATATATATATATATATATATATATATATATATATATATATATTGTGCCCTTGTCTGTAGGTCATGGTAGGGTAGAAAGGTCAATTACTAAAAAAAAATTTTAAATTTTAAGTTATGTTTGTATGATATATAAATAATAATAGGATAATTAGATTTTATAGTACAATTTAAAGCTGAAAATACCTGGTATATAAAAATGTAATAGATTATTTTAAGAGAAAACAGTTAAATAAAGCTTAATAATATCCTTGCTTATGGTTGTAAAAGCTGGCCATATAAAATAATACAGCTATAGATAGTTTAAAAGTATATTAATAATTTGAGTATAATATTTTAAAAACTAATAAATTAAATAAATGCTATATGCAATGTTATAATTGTATTTAATAATCAAAATTAATAGAGTATATTTTATTAAAAAACGGTGGGATGGTGAGAATTATATTTAGTTCAACATTTTAAATTATTTTCCAAAATTTTTTATAAAAATATATCAGTTTTGGTAATTTAGACCGAGACGTAAATAAAAAATCATCTGATAAAATTAGTAAACACGTGACTGTATATTATATACCTTCACACACACGCTTGTTAAAATAATAATAAAGTTTGTGAATTTGAAACTAAATATAGTTGCCATCGATCATTAAAGTAAAAGTTAAAATATTAAATATTGTTTTAATAATTGTTTTTAAAGTTTAAATAATTTTGGTAAAATTAAAATTGAATTTAAAAATACTAGTCTAAATAATATTTAAGACATGACGTCATCAATTTTTATTTTAAACGTCTATTCTGTTATAAAACTAAAGTGGATAAATTTGTTCGCGCTAAAATAAAGTTATCAACCAATCAACGGAGGTAAATTAGCAGACAAAATATAAGAATTATACAGAGCGGGGGGAGAAGTAATGTGTAAGTGAAAGAGAAAGTAACACATTTTTTGTAGCTGATAACACCGTAGCTGGAAAAGTGATATAAATTAAAAATTTAGTATTTATTTTAAAAGTTCTTCTGTAACATATAATATATTTTGACTGTATCGACATGGATTGCTAGTTTTAAAAGTTATCTTACCAGAATATTTTATTCGAATTTAACCAAAAACCTACAGTAGAGATGGAAGTACAAGGAAAAATACCTAAATTTATTACTGAAGGAAAAATATTTGGAAATTGTCTTAATACAACTTTATTTATGCTCAACCAGAAACTTATTATTGTCACTCAGAGAAATATAAATGGGACGTTATATGAAAATTTAAAAGAGAAGTTACATGCCGTCAGGAAAAAATTATGACGCAAAATTTATAAGGCTACTTTGAAGTTATGTTATATTTCTCTATGGAAAAATTTAATATGCATTTTATTATAAAGAAAAATAATGATGAAGAAAGAATGTTTATCTTTTAAAGGAAAACATTATTAAAAATATAGTACAAGAATTTTAAAATAAAGAAAAAGTAATAGAACAATATGAAAGTGTTATTATATATTTTATGGAAAGGAGCCGAAAACTTTATCTAATCAATAAAAAATATTATAAAGAATTCAATGGAGAAAATGCTTGATGGTAAAATATAAAATTAAATTACTTAATAAAAATGGATCCATGGAAACAGAAATTTTATTGAAGATTTAACTAAAAGTACCCAAAAGATGCATCGGAAAAGTCGCGCGGGAAAATACTAGCAGACAATAGTAGAAGAGAATATCATGAATTAATAATTGTATACAATATTGTGAAAACCAAGGATTGTCATCTATAAATATTTATTAAACAGAGTAGTAATTGTTTTACTTTAAAATAGAACATTAAGTGACTAAAGAAGAAATAAAATATTTTTTTTTTAGCTTAAATATGAACGGTTCAAGAAAGTCTGATGAAGAAGTATCGTAAATATAATTTAAATGTTTTACTGATTATATTTAAAATATAAAATGCTATATTAGATTAGGGAAAACATATAAACATAAATTTAATAATAAGGAGATTTAATATAATAGCTTAATAGAATGATAGAAATATTGTTTTAAAATAAAAAGTATGTATGGAAATTTTAATATCTACAAGAATTAATGGACTGGTGAAGCCTACAGAACACGATCGAGAAGATAAAGATCGTTTGGTAATTTTGATATTTATTCCTAATGCATAATGTATTTTTTTTTTAGATCATCTATTGATTAAGAATGATGTGTGAAAGTTTTAAAATTATAAGTACACATTTTATACAACATTAAAACATATTATGAGATAAGAGTAATTTTTAAATATGCATGCAATAAGTTATTTAAAGTATAACTAATAATATAAGTTATCAGAACAATTGTGTGATTCTTTTGAACTTACATGTTGTAAAGTATTCAGATATTTTGAAATAGTTTGTATATGATAAATATACGAGAAAAGTAGTAAAAGATTTTCTTAAAGAACAGCGGTATAGTTTTGAAATAAATGAATTTTATTATTGTTAGAAATGCAGATAGGAATTTGTCGATGTACTGTATAGAAAAATCTTGAGAAATAAGAACGGATAGTGACTTGATAGTACTGGTGTAGAGGAAACCAAGATGATGTTTTGTTAAGAAATAAGAAAAATAAAGTATTTGGATCATAGTTAGTTTGTGTGATTTCAGTATAGCTAACTAAGCCCTATCACTGAACACATATAATTTGGACAGTATTTTTGCGTATCTTTTAAACTTTTTTGATGTTATATAAAGCTAAAGAAATAGCTTTAGCATCACTCCTATAATAGAGGTGGGTAGACAGACAAAGGTCACTCCTCTATGGTGTCTTTAAATTCACTGTGCCATTATTGTCAAGGTTTATGACGGATAATATTCTAGTTAATTTTGATCCTGTGCATCTATTTTCGCTATCCTTGTTTCGTGAATCTGCATCGTCAGAAAGATATTTTCCATGAAATAATGAATAAAATAGAACTGAGGATATGTTATCGTTTGAGTAAGAATGGTTTATTTACTGGAATGTATAAAGTGTGTAATTTTAAAAGTGAAAGTACAAAATATCATGGAGAGAGAAAAAATCATATAATACAGTTTAAAATCAATTCGGAAATGAATATAAGATTTTTAAAAGAGAAATCTAAACAAAGTTTTATTTTAAAAGTGATAATGAAATTTTAATGTTTTAAATAATATTTAGAAAATAAATATTGCATATTTATTAAGAAAATAATTCAATAATGTGTAATAGACATATATTTGTGCATGGTGTGTTAATGATTGTAATTACCATCCGAAGTAAGGCTTAAATGATAATATTAGACTTAATAAACATCGGATAATGAACAATCAAACCTAATACCAAATGTAGAAGAATGTTTGAATTAGTAGGATTCCATTCAACCAATATAAAAAAAATAGAATCTTATTGTTTTTGTAGAATGTTTACTACGAATGTAATTTTATAAAAATATAATTTTAAAAATAGTAGGGATACAAAGTATTAATGATAATTATAAATAAATACATTTTGTAACAAGCTAAACTAAAATAAGAAATCCAAGAATAATAATACTGTATTTTCTTAAGTATTTAAAAGATAAGAGTTAACTAGAAAGATAAGTAGAAGTTTGATTTCATTTTTTATAAACTAATAAAATAATTTTGTGATAGGAGAGTAAGGATATCCATGTACATAATGTAAATATTGTTATTTGTTTACGTTATTAATAAACTTTGTTGTAAATTTATTTTAAAGCTTTGTGTCTTCGTTATTATTTCTCCACATGGATGCATGATATCACAATACATTTATAATTGAAACAGACATATAGTTTTGCACAAAAAGGTAAACCTAAAGTGTTATAATAATTTTGAAAATTTATTTGTATGATAAAATTAAAAGATCATAATTATATCATTTATTGGTCATAAGTTGGTTGCCACAATATTACATTAAATTATATGCTAATGTTACCACACGTATTTTGTTGTCGGATTATTAAAATACTGCACGTACGTAGTTATTTATTTCATTTAGGAAGTAATAACACCTATATTATACTATTGTTATTATTATTATTATTTATTATTGTTAGTTGCTGTGTAGTGAATTATGACATAAAATTCCCTTTTCATAGTTTACTACCATAATTTTAAATCAGTTAGAATACAATTTATGAACCTGAGATTTTATTTTATTTTATTTATTCTATTTATTTACTTAATTTTATTTAATTGAGCTAGATTCTTATTACAAAGAATATTAAGACATGATTATTATTTTAATCGTAGTGAAAAAAGCTTAGAAAGTCGTAAGAATACTATAAGTTAGTTATTTAGTATAGTAAAAGGGGGAATAGTGTTCTTATGCCATTGAGATAGTATCATGTGGATAATATCTCAATGTAGTCTATCTCGTTCCCCGTGTCGTCACTCCATGTCTCATGAAAATAATAAATATTTGTTAATTCATTTACAAATATAACTGTACTTGTATTTTAAAAGTTAGAGCTAGTAATCATTTTTAATTAATTCTGAATATTTCATTTATTTATTTGTTAAACTGAGCTAGAACCCGTAAATATTTAATCCTATATTAATTTTGGAGAGGACGTGAACGGTGGAGGAGGTTAGAATATATATATATATATATATATATATATATATATATATATATATATATATATATATATTAATCTTCCTGAGTAAAATGTAAATAATTAAAAAAAATTAAAGGAATATAATAATTAGTTGCTATATTTAAAAATGTAAAGTACTGTAAAAGATAGAGGGATGCATACAATGTAAAACTGGTCAAAATTTATAATACAGATGTAAAGATACAAAAAGTTAAAATATTAAATTAAATTACCATAGATGACCAAGTTCTAAGATAGTATATAAAATAATTTAATAATAGGTTAGTGACAAATATAAATTTAACCTTTTATCAAGATTAATATATTAGAAATGATTGAAAGATTCATAAGAGCTGCAGCAGTTGTATGCAAAGATGTCACATTTAGTGATAATGATAGATTTGAAATGCAGGCAGTCATATACCTGGAACTTAATTGTAAATATAGGGGCTTGAATTCAGATGTTCAAGCAAGCTTCAACTATACACACTATCTCATACCACTGATACACATGACCACCCACATGTAGAAAAGACAAATAATCACCAATATATGTATTTTGTGCTGAACCTGCACTCATCAGTTGATTCAGGTTATCATCTCCCACACACACACACACACCATATATATATATATATATATATATATATATATATATTTATATTAAAATATATATATATATATATATATATATATATATATATATAATCAGTGCTCAGTTTATATTAAAATAGCAAATCTTTATACTTTAATGGATAGCTTCAGTCTACTCAAACTTTTTAGCTATCCATACCATTAAAAATCTGATGATAGAATGCCCAAATCTTATGCTGATGCCAATATTGTTATGTCCATGTTGACCTCAAGTCACTCTGACCCCTCAAGTATAGGACAATATAGATTTATATACATAGAAGAGGGATAGTATGGATGGTGAAGAGTTGGAGGTTGAGGTAGATTGAAACCTGTCCATTAAAGCATAAATTTTGCTGTCTTAATATAAACTGAGCACTGATTATATATATATATATATGTTGTACTGGTCGGTTTTGTATGTTCACTTATCCATATCTAGCATCTAGGCAAAAGTACCTCCAATCCAATCATGCACAAGATACATAAGTCAGGAACACTCATGAATTCTGCCCTATTTGCCTATTTCCCAGATCTACCAACTTAAACAATCCTGATGATATCAATCTAATTTCCTCTCTCACCACTGGCATCACACATCGGAGACACAAAAAGACTCTAATTTAAGTTTAATGGTGGGATATTTAACATAAACACAATTTAGAAGCAATTAAAGATAGTAATCTATCGTATTAACTATATATTAATGGAGATCATCTAGTCAGTAGGAGCATAACTTATTAATAAAAATATTAACTTAAATAAAAGAAAATATAATGACTCGGAAATGTTATAATATATATATACGTAAATGCATGTCATCATTGATTGATCATTGGTCTCATTAAGATTATGTAACAGTGGGTCATAGAGAAATAATATTATGTTTGGTTGACACATTAAAAATTAAATTTAATAGATGACTTTGCCAATAATATGTACTATAACAATGAATATGATATTTAGCGCTATTAAGAAATATAATATTAAAGTGCCACTACATCCCAGAAAGAACAAAATAGCATTTAACCAACTTGAAAGATAATCATAATTTGATAA
Organism: Epiperipatus broadwayi; assembly: GCA_028023455.1. NCBI lineage: Eukaryota > Metazoa > Onychophora > Udeonychophora > Euonychophora > Peripatidae > Epiperipatus > Epiperipatus broadwayi. The sequence continues at coordinate 5,431,983 of JAQFVV010006278.1, read as the reverse complement.
TGAAACATTATATTTGTACAAAAATATAGTTATTAATTTGGTTTATAAAGTGGCAGACGTGTGTGGGATAGCTAATAAATATATGTTAATAATAATGAGATTGTCGCAATGATGCGCATTTAAATAGTGGACATAAATATCTGTTTAGCAAAAATCACATTACGGCTTACGGATGTTCATGGGTTTAATACAAATATAACAAAAGGCAGTACGTGCATGGTGGCGTATTTGATGTGATCGAGTCACAGATCCGAACATGTGCTTCATTGAATTCATTTTGAAGAAAAATACTGATGTAACTCTGCTTACGTTGGCAGGATCGGTTTATAATGAAGAGCGGTCCGCTATGCATTATTGGGCTGGTTTTTCCAGAGCTATCCCCATATAAAGCATGCATTAGTGACCAAATGAGTCCCTAGAGGGTTTAAACCTGGTTCTTGGACATTGAAAATGATGATGGGGTTTGACCTTGCGATACCTCCCTAGGAAAGAAAAGCATGGACATATATATAATCTAGGAATGAATGTGCCAATATGCATGCAATGCTTGGGATAATGAAATATATAGCTTTAAAGACTATTTTAATTATTTAATACCCATAAATTATAGAATACCCTGCATAATGGTATGATCTAATCACTAAACAGGCATGGATGATTTAAATTAATTAAAATACATATATGTAAGACATAAAGATTTCCCCTTCCCTTTACTTTAAATTATTAATAACTTCCCACACCCATTAATAAATACAAATTTCGGTTAAAATAATGCTATTATTAGAAGTAAATATGTTTATATGGAAACAAATGGGGTGATGGAAATAACTGGGATAATTTTAGATTTTACATATATAAGATATATTTATGGTTGGGATTAGTGCATTTAAAAGATAAAAACATTTTAGAAAAACAGATGTTGATCTGTTTTACCACAACAATTTATAGGATAATTACTTTGTTGTTCCAAACTTGCAAACATTTGCATAAGTCGAATAGGACTTGTTTTTAATAAAATATCTTCTTAATTACCCTGTAAGTGATGGGTAGGAAATCTAGAAAGGAATTACATGCTAGCCAGTTTGAAATATTACTGGCATTTTAAAACACAAAATATGTAATAATGAAATAAAATACGGTAAGAAAAACATATTAAATAGAGGCTCAATGATAGGATATATTAAGTTATATAGAGTTATAATGAAATAAAGTTACATAAGATATACATATTTTACATATATTCGAGAATCAGGATTATTTGTTATTATAGAGAGGCTGAATTTAATGGAATCATAGAGTGACTAAAGTTCTTTTACCTTTTGTAAATAGTATCAGTCCTTGATGTTTGAAGTGTTCATCGGCATTAATACACTAGATCTAGTTTTGGCATCAGGCATCACAGGTAGCATTTGTAATGATTAATTATTAGACATTTGAAAGTTCATAAACAAGGGATCCGGAGCTTTTCTTATGGGAACACACATTTTGGAACAGAGGGGAAGGTAAAGTTTCCCCTACTCATGGCACATTGGATGAAGATTAAAATTAGTGTGGATTCTGTTGGTCATTGTTAATTTATGGTTCTCTCCCCCTCCTTGGATTTAAATCAGCAGTATTTATACTTCTTTTTTTGGTGATGTAGCATAGTAACTAACTACTGGACCTGAGGCAATTTGTGCACTTTAGCCAAGCAAAAATCTGCTGACCGGATCTCTTTTGTCTTGTAAGATTTTTGAAACTATGCAATTCTGTTACAAGTTTCTCGAATGATTGTTTTAAAATAAGTCTTATGATTTTAAAACAAGTTGGTGTGGACAAAATTTCCACTAATGGATTTATTTTACTATTACAAAATTGTAATCTTTTACTTTTAACCAATGGGCTTTTCTAGGTAATTGTTTTCAAGAAACTTTTTAAAAGAATTGCATCATTTTCTGACTGCTAAATTAAATATAAAAAAAAAATATATTTCATATATGACTTTTGAATACATAATATATATATATATATATATATATATAATTATTGGTTTGATTTATTATCAGTCTCCCCACACTAAAATATATATATATATATATTTATCCATTACGCATGTATACACATTAAAATAATATTAAATATTCGTTTATTATATTATTTTACGTTCAGATATAAAATATCTATGTCAGTTATGTTTTAAATGTTTAAGCAAAGGAAAATATATGTCAGTGAATATGTACATGCACATAAGGATGGGGTTAAACATGGTTTGGAGGTAGGAGACTGCAAGTGGGCTGTGAAGCACAATCTGAGCATCAGGGCATCTGCTTCGATGTAAAGTAAATAAAATGTCTGTTAATTAAAAACAAAATTGTAATTATAATTGAAATAATAAATTTAACGGTTTACAAACTATTACAAACAATCCTTAAATCTGCAGAAGTACTTTCGGTTAATTTCTTAAACCTGCCTCAACTGCCATTAAATTCAATTTAATTAAATTAACCAAAAGTACTTCAGCAGATTTAAGGATTGTTTGTAATAGTTTGTAAACCATTAAATTTATTATTTTAATTAAATTGAATTTAATGGCAGTTGAGCAGGTTTAAGAAATTAACTGAAAGTACTCCTGCGGATTTAAGGATTGTTTGTAATAGTTTGTAAACTGTTAAATTTATTATTTCAATTATATATATATATATATATATATATATATATATATATATATATATATATATATATAATTAAGAGCATGCTAATGAACTCTAAACAAGATTTTTTATGATAAATGCTACTACAAGGGAAGGCATTCAAATCATTTTTATCTTGGATTGTCCCCATCCCCAGACTGGTTTTGACCTATGGGTCTCTTCAGTGAGGAATTGGGACATTAGATTCAAAAAACCAACTCAAGCTAATCATTTATCTAAAAGTTAATTGTCAAGAAGAAGATCTGAAACTTTTAGACATCTACATGTCTTTAAAGTCAGCTCTCTAATGGAAAAATCATATGGGCCTGAACTTAATTCAGATACTCCATATATTAGTAGGCTTAGCCATTTACATTTAGCCAAAGCCCCAATAGCAAAATAATAATAGTAATAATAAAAAGTCATATGTCACATAACCTATATATATAGCTTGCACTTACAAATATGTAAAATTAAGAGAATGTCTAAAAGTTTCAGATCTTCTTCTTGACAATTAGCTTTTAGATAAATGCTTAGCTTGAGTTGGTTTTTTGAATCTAATGTCCCAATTCCTCAATGAAGGGACCCATAGGTTGAAACCTATCTGGGGATGGGGATAGTCCAAGATAAAAATGATTTGAATGCCTTCTCTTGTAGTAGCATTTATCATAAAAAGAAGCTTGTTTAGAGTTCATTAGCATGCTCTTAATTTTACATATTTGTAAGTGCAAGCTATATATAGGTCATGTGACATCTGACTTTTTATTATATATATATATATATGTGTGTGTGTGTGTATGAGATGATAATCAGGACCAACTGATGAGTGCTGGTTCAGCATGAAATATGTATATAGTGATTATTTATCTTTTCTGCATGTGTTTGGTCATGTGTATCAGTGCTATGAGATAGTGTGGATAGTTGAGGGTTGTTTGAAAGTCTGAGTTCAAATCTTCTCACTTGATAATGATACAAGAATTTAAAAAGTACATCAGCAATTTTTAATTTATTAAAATTTGAAATTATTTTACCAGATATTTAAAAAAATCCTAATTAAAATCCAGTATCTTCACAAGGACATTTAATAAATCATTTTATGATTTGAGAAGTAAAAAAGCATTGTGTGCTTGAATTTTTAGAAGAATAGTATAGTCTTTTAAGTAATTTTTTTGATAATAATTTCTGAAGCCTTTTCTCAATACCAGGTTTACAGTCATAAATTAAAAAATACTGACATAAAATATAGCTGCAAAATAACTATTCTTTATAGATACAATGTTGGAACCTAGAAAATAATCATTATTTTGTAATTATAATAGTAGAATTAGTCTTATTTTTTATTTCTATCGGTGTGAATATCGGTGTGAATATGATTATTCTTTGAGACATTAATGGAGTTAAAAGTTGATATCTGTGAAGGTGTGTATCTGTTATGATAATATGTTGCTGAGGCTTCTATTATATAAATGCTGTAAAAGTGTAGTCTTATACTTGGAATGTTTTATTTACAAACATAAATCTTTGTTCTACAAAATTTATTATAAACCTTTATATCTACTAATTTAAGAAATAATTATTTAACCAAAAGATCCAAATGCATTGTTCAAAAAAATCCCAAAGGCTCCTCCCTGATGAAATTGCATAAGCTCGAAACTAATCTGGTAATTTTTGGAAAGAATATCACTGGATATAAATTTATTAAGCATACCATCTGGAATCTAATGATTACTAAATCTTATGGTGGATGCCATAAAAGTAGTGAGAGTTGAATTTCATTATCAAGATGTAAGCAAAGATAATGTGGTGATTAGTTGTTGATGTACAACTAAACATCATATGATCACCATTTCTTATGCTTGCTCGTATCTGTTATTAAAACAGGCAAAACTCTCCACTACTGTAAGGAGAGTTTTGCCTGTTTTAGTTGGTGATGTGATACTCTTTTGATTTAATTAACCTTGTTTTTATTAGATTTGTTTTAAGAATCTAATTAAATTTTCTGATGACTTTTACTGTTGGTGTTTATTTTTTGTAGACTTTCACATAGAGCTAAAAATAAGTTTTATGTGAAAACATCTAGGCTGTAACTGTAACTGATAAAGTTATCAAAAAAAAGTTAGTCTGTAGGAGTAAAATAAAAATTGAAGTTCTTAACTTTACACTCTATATTCTTGATAAAGATTATATTGTTGTAATAGTCAAATAAGTATAATTATTTAAATTTTAAGTAGTTTTCACATAATATGTAACTTTAAGATAAAAGTAAATAATGACTTTATCACCTGTATGAATTAAGTAATTTCCACATCAATCCCGTTTCTTGATCATTAAGATTATCTCTAATAAATTAATTTAATTCAGGACTTTATTACTTCGTTAATAGATGCAAAAAGAGATAATTGATAGACTGTTGTTACTCCTTCTCTGATTTATATGTCAGATACAACCAACATTTGATTAAATATTTTTATACTGTTTTCAGTGAAATATTACGTAATTAATCTTTTGCTAAATAATTTTGTTAAGTATCTATATATAACGCGTTTCTTTTACGAATTCGTTTCATAAAAAAACAAAATTAATAATAATTTTTAATTTTATAACTTAATACTTTAATATATTCATGTTATTTATTTAGATTGTTTTTTTTTTAGTGTAACTGATTGAATTCAAGGATTTTTGTCCTAACGCCTGACCCCTTCAAGTAAAAATTAGTTTTATAGGGAAACAGATAATATTGAAAAATCGTTAAAAATTGATTTAACCTTTTCTTACATCTAACTACTTGGTTAGTAAATGAAAAATCTTACTATCCTAGATGTAAGTTTTAAATTGCTCATTTGGATGACATATATATTACTTCTGATTTACTTTTATAACTAATCAGAAGAAATGAGTTCAAGAGAGAAATCTAAAATTGATCATAATAAAAATAATAAATATTTCAATAAGAAGTTTGGAAAATTCTTGGATTTTTTTTATAGGTCTATATAAACTAACACATACATAGATTTGTCTTTGCATATATATATATATATATATTGTGCCCTTTTGTATGGGTCACCATCTAATTTTGTGCTAATCTATTAAAAATTTTAAATTTAAGATATATTTGAATATGTGATGTTAATTTTGCTTATGGTAATATTTCAAAAGGTTTAATTAAAGCAATCTATGAGTATTTGATATGTGAAATTGTGCTGATATTGAAAGAGACATTTTAAATGATGATGATTATAATATATAATTGGGAAAAATGGCCATAATCAATACTGCATTAATATATTTAATAAATAGGTGTTTAAAGCTAAAGGTGTTTAAAAGACAAGTTAAAATTAAAAGCATATGTTTATTGTTGATAAAATAATATTATAAAAGAATATAAATATTTTAATTATTGTAAGTACTTAAATAGAAGACTAATATTTGATTTTAATAATATTGGATAATTATTTTAAAATCTATTATAATATCTTATTTATTTAAAAAAATATTTATTTTAAAAAATGCAATTGTTAGTTTATTTTTAGATTATGAGAAGCGTTTCTTTTATTGTAAAAAAAAAAAAACAGATGTTAGTTAGATACGCACACATGCATGGAAGTTATTTAGTGAAGTTGCAAAACTATTTTAAAAATCATGTTGTAAAATTTATAAATAATACGTGAGCTATCACGAGATAAAAATAAAGATATTCAATGTGAAATATTAAATCTGATTTTAAAATATTGTTTTAAAAATATGACGTATAAAAAATACTTAGTTTATTTAAAAATAATCTTATAAAAGTTAAAATTAAAATCAAGTAAGTAAGAATATTTTAAAAGAATGTTTAATAAATTTAAATGAACGATAAAGATTATTTTAGAAATTTAATAATGTAATAAATATTAAATATTAAATAAGTCATTATTTATTTTTAATTTTGTGTTGTTGGTAAATATGTAAATAAGCCAGCAAAGTTGATTGTTTAGTCTACCAATCAAATGGGAAGTTTCTTCCGGTATAAAAAGCTCAGTTCAATTGTTAGGAGAGGACTTCGTGATTGAATTTTCAAGTTAATTGTGCTATTAGAAAAATAGCTAATTAAATTTATAGACGCTCTAAAATCATTTTTGAAATTACAAGAGTGTCGTTATAAATAATCTATAAAAGTTTTAAATAATAGACATGCAGTGTTAATTTAAATTTTCCTATCAATCGTCTCTAAATTGAAGCTCAATTTACAAGCAAATAGTCATGGGAACATCATATATAGTGAAAATATATCGGAAACTTTATACTAGAGATATGACAAACGCTGGATTAGTTCGGAAAATTACGAGATGGAGAAAAGTAATATTTTGGACAGTATATAATTTTAAAAGCTAATTACTATTGACTATTAAAAAATAGATATTTTTAAGAATAAAATACTTCTTTATGAAGAAAGTATTTTTGTAAGCTATAAATTTAAAAATATATCTTAAGTAAAGATATTAAAAATGAAAGTAGTTTTATAAATACTTGCCTTGTTAAGTCTTTATGTTTAAAAGACTGAATATTGACAATTTTAAAAGGCAAATAAATTGAAAATATAAATTAGCTAAAAGTCTTAATATAATAAAATTATTATATTGAAATAATTTAAACGCGGGTCGTTTATAGATAAAGAAGATTATTCTTACCTGGATGTTTTTTGTTAAGAAATGCGCAAGAAATATGTGGACGTCCCAATCAATTTAAAATAATTAAATGATAATTTTTCATAAACTATAGACTAATTTAAAATAATAACTTTTAAATAATATTCTTTAAAGAACTGCATCCGGATCAGATAAACTATTTTAATTTTATTAACTTTTGTTTTGGTTTTAAAAGAACGTTTTCGTTTTCATAAACTTTTAAAAAAACACGTGATGGACCGGAAACAGGAAATGGTGTGCTAGTGAATATGTGCCTAGGATTAAAAACTTTATGGTGGGAAAGAAAACATCGCTGGAGTCACGTAATATGAACTCTGTTTTATTTATCTAATATAAAAATTAAATATTATTAATTTATTAAAATAAGATAGGTACATATCTTTAAATAATAACTAAAAAATAATATAATGATTAATTGCATGAGTTTGTTTTATAATTAATATAACACAGAATATTTTAAAGTATGATCGTGGGTATAAATGTGAATTATTTTATGAAGCTGTAATTCCGAAGAATATTGGAAGATGGACTGGACATTAATTCATTATCTATGGTAAAAATTGTATAATAATAATAATTTTGATGTATTTAATATGTTTTCTTTAGATCAACCAAATGATATGTTATTGTTGAATGGATGTATGAATATTTTTAAAAAATACACACACATTATATTGGCAGTGACAGTTTTGTTTAAGTATGCATAATTTGAATTTATGATATAAATATGATACAACATTACATAAGAAGCTTAGAAATAATTATATGATTCTTTCGTAAATAAATTTTGATTTTTTATTTTTATTATTATTATGTTGGAGTATTAGAATTATATTTATTATTCATATAAGTAATTATTTTATTTCAAGTTAGGAAGAGATCTCAAAGTCTATATTTTATTTTATTTTATTGGATAAATTAAGTTAAGTTTTATGTAGAAGTTTATGTTGGATTGAAGATTTACCAAGTATAGACGATGAAGTATAAATAGTTTGGATAATTAATATTTTATTTAGAGTTGAAAGTTGTTTTCCGGAAATTTTAAATAAGTTTAGAGGATGTTTTTGTAGATAGAAATTTATTAAGAAGGATTAGTATTACACATAAAGTAAAGTAATAATTTTACATAGAAAAGAATCATAGAATTTATCTAATATAATACTTTATGAATTTGAAATTAATGAATTATTTTAATATTATTATTTAACAGTACATATATGTAATGCATATTTGATAAAACATGTAACATGAATTGTATTAAATGAAATATAAATTATAATCAGTTATTTTATTACATTACAAAGATACATTAGTTTATACATGTCTGATATTAGAGTAATACTAATAGTAGAGTGAACACATACTAGTACATGATGAAATGAATAACAGTAATACTTAAGTGATGTAGCAATTTAATTAATAAAGTTTAATTGTTTACATATGCTACATAAATATTATTTACATAAATTTTTCTATGTAATAATTGAAGTTCACTGATATTTATTTAAAGTCTAAGTTTTGAAAACATACTTCAATGTTATTAGTACAGCATTTTTAAAGAATGTATAATTACTTATTAGGAGTATGAATTAATAACAGTGTAAACATATTGTATTATTATTTTCTTATTTTATTTTCTTTGTTTTTTCATAATTTTGAACTGTAAATATTGTAAATAAATTCTTAGTTGAAGTTAATGTAAATAAATTTGTTTAATTTGTTTTAAAAGTGTGTCGAGTTCATTATTTTACACCACAGCATTTGACAACAGATAATTTGAACAAACATAATATTTGCACAATGTGAATTTATTATTGGTATTAGAAATAAACACAATATTTTCTTGATATCATTTATAAGAATTGATTGACATTAATACATCATATTACAATGGTCATAGAGTAATTATAATGCATAATATAAGAGTACAATATTATTTATTGCCACAGATTATTAAATTATAAGATTTTGATCTATTCCAAAATTAAGATGCTATATGAAAATAGAAAAACATACATATGATTATTTATTTAATGATTGATGATATAACAGAAGTAGATAAGATTAAGTTATACCCTAAAATTAGTATTGAGTATTATTATTATTGTTATTAAAATAAGTTAGGTGTATTTAGGTTGATATAAAATCCCATATCATACTTATTTACATGAGTTATCATTACTTTAAGATAATTAGAAGAACCTGAGATTATTTAATTATATTTTAAAAATTAAAAGTTAAGATTTATTTATTTTATTACATTTAAAGATAATTTATTTTATTTCAAAGCCATAAGAGTGCTGTAGATGTAGTAATAGGATAGTAAGGAGGTAATAGTATTCTTATGCCATTGAGACAGTGTCTTGGAAGATATTGACTCAATGTAAATCTACTTATTGCTTTGTAACTTTACTTCATAGTCTCATGATTTTAATGAATACTTATTTAATTAGTACATACTATAGAAATATATTGATTTTGATAATTAATAATAAATTTAATTAGAATATGATAATATAAAAGTAATTAAAAATAGATATGCAAATTTTAATTAAGCATAATAATTTAATTGAGCTAGTGGTATTTCAAATTATATTATACATCGAGAAGTAAGGGTACAATATATATATATATATATATATATATATATATATATATATATATATATATATATATATATATATATATATATATTGTGCCATTACTATTTAGTCATTAGCTAAATTTGTAGTAATGTGCATGTAAGAAAATGTAGAACCAAAATCATCACATTTTGATATAAAAAGGAAGCTGTAAGATCAAGTTCTAAAAGCTTAAGATAAAAAGAGAGTGGGACAACAGTTATATTCTTTATTTGTTTGTGTGTTGATAAAAAAAACTCAAAAAGAGTAGTACACACAGTTAATTATTCAGTATTTAATTTTGTTTTTGTTAAAAAATAAAGTTATAATGCATATGTATAGGCAGTGTGTGTTATAAAAGCTATTTAGTTAGTCACTTTTAAATTACACATATTAACATTCTTTAAAACTAACCTACACTTGCTAAATTTTAATATCTTATTCTATCGTTCTATTTTTGCTTTTCTGTAACTGTAATTTGGATTTAGAAACTAAGGATTTAATTTTAAATATTAGGGTTATAATTACTAAGCTAGCAATTAGATTATTTAATGTCAGTTTATACATGATTTGAATGATGGAGTGTGTGTGTTACATCACATAAATATATCTACATTTATTAAATATTGAGAGAAAAAGAAGAAAATCTGTTATATATATTTTTTCTTACTCAACAATTTTGTATTATAAGGATTGTTTTTCTGTTGAAAAAACTTAGAGACAATGTGAGAAGTCTAATTTTAAAAATGTCTCATCTTAAGATCAAAAGAAAGAAGCTCAAAGTTGACATGTTACATAGGTGTAAAAAAGGATTAAGACTATTTTTTCTGTCAAAACAAAAGTTTGTCTAAAAATCAGGATAGTGAGATTTTTAGTACTATCTAGCTGAAAAACAATTTGGTTGAAAATAGGTTATAAATTTAATTAAGAGAGGTGGTCAAAAAAAAATGGATATAAAAGCAATCTGGAAAATCAGTTGATATTATAGACACTTTTAAAAATATTGAAACTAAAAGGACAAGCGTTTTTAACTCTACAAAAATCTTAATCAGAAATGTTTCTTTTTAATTATTGAATTTTTTTTGAGGATTGAAGATATAAGAATGGCAGGGTAAGAAAATTAATATATGTCTCGTCTGTTGACCCAGACCATCCAGTCAGCACATCATAAAGGAAAGAAAAGATGTCTTGTCTGAAAAATAATATTCTACACCTTTCAACTGACTGAGAGAAATAAGATGTTTTAAATAGAAAGAAGAAAACATTCAGCTGCATTTGGAGGTGCTCAGGAAAAAGAGTAATATACTGATAAATATTAAATCATTAAGTCCAATTAATTGTTCCAGTAACTGAGTTTAAACCCAAGAAAAATTATAATTGCGAAAACAACTGCTGTACTTCATCCACTAAAAGAATCATGCTTGACAGAAAGAGAAGAAAAGTTCATATAATGATTTCCAAATTGTTCACTAAAGCAAAGAACCTCAATAGAATCATCATCATCAAATAATTATACACCTCAAGAAAAAGATTGTTCCAAGGAAAAATGGAAATGGTAGCTGCAAAATATAGACATTGAACAAGATAAATTTGAATTATTGGAAGTCGCCACAAAGAATAGAACTGGTAATATAAGTTTCTTTTATATATTTTCTTTATGATATCAGAGACTTAGTAAAATTTTAGCAACAGAGTGGTATATTTTTGTTTAAAGAACTTTTAAAACAACCAAGATAAATTGAAACCCAGAATTTCTCAATAAAGATAAACATAAGCATTAATGATTTTATATGTACTAAAATTATGATTGTCTTTTAACTTAAAGTTATGAAATGTTATTAATATGTAACATATTTTTTTTGTTATTGTTATTTTGTTTTAAATAATATTTTTGTTATTATGGGGATAAAACACGCACATACATAATATAATACTTGTTGCATATATGTAATTGTGTGTGAATGTAAAACAATAGGCAATATTAGAAATATTAGAGTATTGTGTTTTAGGATAAAGTCTAGCATTTCAGAGGGTAGAAGGGAGGGGAAGAAAAATAATTTAAAACTTGTTCTGGAAATCTTGCTTTTTCACTTCTACTAACATTTATTTTTTTGTCATTCTACTTTACATGTTACATTTATAAAGTATGTGTGCGAAAGAGAAAAGAGCGAGGAAAAAAAAAGAGTGTTTATTTTTTTTGAGACATTTTCTCATGGAGTGAAAATCATGGTCAATGTGACATCCAATTTGAAATACATTTACGGGAAAGGGGGAAGAATTTAAAATTAATGTTATGATTTTAAAACAGTCGATTACAATTATTGTTGTTATTGTTAATATCAATTTTCATGTAGATATAGAAATTTTTATGTATATGTTAGAAGTAATATATATTAGTTTATCTTATTAAATGAGGCATATATATTTCATTAAGAGTAGTCTTTATTAAGTGTGATCATTCATCATCAAGGTGAATATTAGCTATTTAAGTTCCAATTAGATATACTAAGATTAGCCACTAATTATTAATTTCTGAAACTAAATTTTATGATTAGGCTTAGTGCTAAAGCTGTGGTTGAAACCATTATCATCATCATCATCATCGCATTTTAATTAATGAGCTGTTTAAATGTTTAAAGGCCATAAATAAATATTGATTTATTATTATTATTATTATAATAACCACCATCCCATCATCTATATCATACAAGGATGAGTGAATTGCCATTCTCAATTAATAATAATAATCTGTGCTAGTAAAACTTATAAAAAAATATTGAAACACATTTATTATGTTAAGGTCTAAGAAATGATTTCTGTCTAATGAATTTTATATACTCGACTTTAGTTTAAGGATGATTTATGTTTACCTAAACATTAGTGCATACAGTGATATGGGTCAAAAAGCAAAATTCTCCATTTTTACTAAAAATAAAGTACCAAAAAGGGTCTCAAACCCAGTACATGGGAAAATATTATAAGATATAACCATGTATAGGTCCAGCTAACCTAGTGGCACCCTTCTAGACCATATTCACTTGATATTTATTTAAATATGCACTTGACATCCAGCCAAGAGATGAAAGTGAATAAAATCTACCATCTATATACCTGAGAAGATATTGTATTGAGTCACCAGTGTACTCACTCACTTGATTTCCATATTCCTTAGTTATAATAGTTTGTTCTGAATAATAATTGCTTATAGTTTCATCTACTTGTTTATTGAGGATACAATGCCTTCCTAACTAGGGTTTGAAATAGGACAGACACCTTAAATGAATAGTCTACAGGAATTATTGTTTATCATTATTTTTATTGTGATATCTTTGGAAATCTAATTATAGAAATATGTTTAATTGATTTCTACTCATCATTTTAATATTTATTTACTATTATAGCTACTATCCAGGAGTATATTTCATTCAATCCAATGATATTTTAAATATTATGATCTTATATATTATAGATTACTCAGATATGGTAATGAATCTTTTGAACCTTTTATTTAAGTTACAATGGCAATATGTTGGAGATAGGCATATTGATGTTTTCATATATTTTTGGCTACAATGCCTTTGGACTCAGGTAAAAATAAATATAAAATGATAATATTTTACTTAATTCCATTGATCCAACTTTATTTAAGTTCTAATCCAAGTTAATTTAAGTTACAATTATTTTTTCATTTATTAAGTTATAATATTTGAATTTTTGGATATTTTAATACATTTGGATCTTTGATCCCCTTATTTAGGTTACAATACAATGTATCTTTGATCATTTAATTTTGTTACAATATATATATATTGTAATTTCCGATTTTTTTCTTCACTATTGATAACTATGTAATATTAAATACGCTTAACGTATATAGTGAAATTAAAGTTCAACGATTATATTAATATTTCTTAAGGCTAAGAGCTTTCAGAGCTTACACTCATATTCATAGCCTTTTAACGTAGTAATTTATGCAAATCTATGCAAGCTTATTTATATTGTCCATCTCTTTGAAATGGAAAAGCATGTGTCCCTCCTGTTTATTGCTTTCAAATCTCTTGATATATACCATGCTTCTTTAACCTTCCTTTTGATGTCATTTCTTTCAGTTGCAATTATCCTAGCATTTGCAGGTTCAAATTCATGATTAGCCTCTTTTTGATGGTCCACAAATACTGAGCTGCCTTCGTTTCTTCTTAATACTCTTTTGTATAAGTATTTATGCTGAGCCACTCTGTTGTTTATAGTGGCCCGAGATGGACAATATAAATAAGCTTGCATAGATTTGCATAAATTACTACGTTAAAAGGCTATGAATATGAGTGTAAGCTCTGAAAGCGCTTAGCCTTAAGAAATATTAATATAATCGTTGAACTTTAATTTCACTATATACGTTAAGCGTATTTAATATTAAATATATATATATATTAATAATTCAAACAAATATATTTAACACAGTATTCAAAATTAAATAATATATTCTTTACCAGAAGTACTTTCAATTGTTTCACTGAAAATGTTTATCAACTGTTAATACAAACATACAAAAAATAAAAACTTGCATTACCCATCATTCAATCTATTCAAATTTCCCACAATTCTGTTGTCTTTATGTTAGCCAATTGTTTTTCATTAAACCACCTCTATTCCTAGATATCATCATTGCCTCTTTAATTTTACGTTTTTCACTACACCTTTCAATTTGAATAATTTTTATATCTCTATTATTATATTTAAAACCATAACTACATGTTTTATTATGATCAAATATAATTGATGGAGTATTCATATTTACTGAAGATATATTTTCTTTCTGTACACGTTTATGTAATGTCTCATGATCATTATATCGTTTTTGTAATGTACATTTGGATTCCCCTATATATTTTATTCCACAACCACATTCCAACATATATATATATAACAGAACTTAATTCAAACTTAGAAAACTTGGCTTTGAAGTTATTTATCATATCATTTATATTATTTGAAGAGAAAAATTGCATAAAAATTGTTATCCATTAAGAATAATTATTGATTTTGGGATGTTTTTTATTATAATGCTTGTAGATATATTGAAAAAATAATGTAAGATGTGCTTGGATTTGGAGATTATACGATTTCATCATCATTTGATTTTATTAATAGGATTAAAAATATAAAAAATTGATAATAATGATGTTATGTGTACACTTGACATATCTGAAATGTATGGTTCAATTAATCGTATGGAATCAATAAAGATTATTGAAAGAGCTTTGTTTTTAAAATCTATAGATAATAATATTAAGAATTTTATTATTAAAATATTAAGATTTGTTAATGATAATATATATGTTAGGTTTAATGATTGCTTTTATAAAATGAATTATGGTTGGACAATGGGTCTTCCGGGGGATTTGTAATTTATTTATTTTTAGTTATGAGGTTAAGATATAGTCTCAGATAAAATATAAAGGAATTAAAGTATATTGTAGATATGTTGATGATGTATTTATATGTGCACTTAATGAAATAATAGTTAATTTGTTTAATGAGTTAAATATGATTAATAATGTAAAATGGGTGTTAAATGAAGAGAGGGAAGATTCTATAAAGTTTTTAGATGTATTTATTAAAAGAAATAATAATGTGTTTGATTATAATATGATTTTAAAGCCTGTGGAAATTAGGGGTTATATTCCATATAATTCTAAAGTTCATATGAGTCATAAATTAGCTGGTTTGAAGTCATTTTTGTTTAGAAATGATTATTTGTGCAAATTTATTAATGATAAAATTGAAAATATTAATGTATATATTACTGATATGTTGAATGTTGGTTATGGAAGGTATATTATTTATAATACAATTACAAAATATAATCAAAATAAAAGTAATAATAAGAAAATATTAAGTAAATTAAAAAGTGATAAATGGATTTCTATTCCTTTTATATCTAATCAATAGGCTAAATTAATTAATAAACTTTATAGTGGTTTGTGTAGAATTTCTTTTTTCTCTTCAAATAATATAAATGATATGATAAATAACTCCAAAGCCAAAATTTCTAAGTTTGAATTAAGTTGTTATATATATATATATATATATAACATATATATATATATATATATATATATATATATATATATATATATATATATATATATATATATATATATATATATATATATATATGTTGGAATGTGGTTGTGGAATAAAATATATAGGGGAATCCAAATGTACATTACAAAAACGATATAATGATCATAAGACATTATATAAACGTGTACAGAAAGAAAATATATCTTCGGTAAATATGAATACTCCATCAATTATATTTGATCATAATAAAACATGTAATTATGGTTTTAAATTTAATAATAAAGATATAAAAAATATTCAAATTGAAAGGTGTAGCGAAAAACGTAAAATTAAAGAGGCAATGATGATATCTAGGAATAGAGGTGGTTTAATGAATAAACAATTGGCTAATATAAAGACAACAGAATTGTGGGAAATTTGACTAGATTGAATGATGGGTAATGCAAGTTTTTATTTTTTGTATGTTTGTATTAACAGTTGATAAAGATTGTCAGGGAAACAATTGAAAGTACTTCTGGTAAAGAATATATTATTTAATTTTGAATACAGTGTTAAATATATTTGTTTGAATTATTATTATATGATTTAAAAATACAGACATTTAATGGTTGTAGTTATATATATATATATAATTAAAAGGAGGTTGACTTGATGACAGTTTAAATTGTTGATTGTTATTGACATTGGGATTGTCTGTGTTCACTGGCTTTTACTATATATATATTATATATATTGTTTGGTTACAATATATATATATATATATATATATATATTGTAACCAAAAAAAGGAATCAACATCCAAAGATTGATTTGTCATTGTATTCTTTTTGATTTAGTTATTAAAATTCTTTTTTTTTTTGAAAAAAAAAAAAAAAAGATTATAGTTTAAAAAAAAAACTAGTAATACAGATTATGTTTATGCATGTGAAAAATTTATACAAACAATTCCTTTAACTGTTCTTAAATCATTTCAAAAATTTAAGAGTGTTAAAACCTCTACTATAGCTATAACAGATACTAATTCTTCAATCATGAATTTTCCTATTGATGAATTTTATTCTTATTTATTGGAAAAAAAAACTTTGGTCAATGATATACAAAGTGCTAGACCATCCTAATAGCAGATATAAAACAATAGAATATCATAATGTGGCTCAGAAACAAATATTTGAAAAACATATTCACTTTCTTAATGAAAAATTTATTTGTTACATAGACATTGATAGACCTACAAATTTGAATGGACAAATTAAGAACTGTCATGTAGACTTTAAAGCTGATGATCTACAAGATTTACTAAAAAACGTTGGAACTGAGGCCAACTTTAAATATGTATGGGAAAAAAGAGCCACACAATCTAAGCAATACTGCTCATTTCACTATGTCATTGAAGAAAAATATGCAACCAATGGATATACCAACATTACATGCAACAGATTCTTCAACATTGATAGTTACTTTCAGGGGCATTTCACCTCAGTGTTTTTTTGTAAAGCCAGAAATCATCTTGTCAAAGAATGCCCTAATCATTTTTGTAAAAAGTGTGGTTTTAAAAAACACAAAAATGCATCAGTGCAGTAGAGATCTAATAGCTAATAATGAAATCAGACTCATGCAAAGTAACCCTGAAAAAACAAAAGTATATGAACCTATTCCCAATAATGAAGACAACAATACATATATGCAAAATCTCAGACTTAATGAACTTATTCCCAATAATGAGGACAACAACACAGATAAGCAAAATCTCAGCCTTGATGATCCTAGTCAAAATAGCTCCATAAATACTATACCAAATCAATCTTATACCTCACAGGAGAAATCAGAAACAGAGTACATGAATGATACCCTACTGTTTCCTTGCTCTGATAAAGAGTTGCAATTAATTAAAGTGAAGACTAAGAAACACAAGAGAAACAAATCCACATTGCATCAAGAGCCTATACAAACTAATGAACCTGACAAACATAGTGAAAACAAATCAAAGAAAAAAGATAAGTAGTCAACCATACCAGCATTAGAAAAAAACAACTCACAAATAAAACAGGTGAAACAGATGATCCGGCTTATGATTCAACACTTCATTGGACAAGGAAAAAATGAAGCACAAATCAATTGACACAGGAGCAGCTTCTTCTGATGGCAGGAGTGGATGTGCACAGAAGATCTAAATCTAAGGTTAGCATAACAAATACCATGTCTCAAAATACAGAGACAGACTTTGAAGCACCATTTAAAATAGACTATCAAGATGAGTTACATAAATAACACTTATAGACTTTCAAACCAGGACAATTTTTTGAATTTAACCCCAAATGTGAAAATAATTATCATGTTTATGAACAAAAATATGCACAACAAACTCAATAGAACTTCACTTACAAAAGTAGGTTCATTGTTTTCACAGTGGTGTATTGTTATAATTTTTCTTTTCTATATAACATACTCCTATTACACTTTTACTAATATTAGTTGTCCCATTCATTATATAATAAACTATAAAATATCTTTCTCCCACCATTTTATATAATTGGTAATATGGGTCTTTCTATTACAGCAGTCAATGTAAGGGCTATTAACTCTACCCAGCGAATATTTGCAATTAGCAATTGGATAAGGCAATTCTCACCCCAGATCCTTTTATTTACAGAGACAAAATACTCAGTGCATTATACATTTAATCCAGAACTCTACCTTAGTAAATTTTGATACAGTAAGTTTTCAACATCTGATATTGCTGCTGCTGGAATAGGGATTTTCATCCATCATTGTTCCCCTTTTCAAACCTTTAAGATTTTATACATAGGTCAGCATATGAGTATTATTATTCTATATCATTCTTCTTTTACACTAAATTTAATAACTTTCTATCTGTATCATCAGCCAGTGTTAATTCACCAATTAATAAGTAAACTAAAGTTCATATTAGCTACAAATTCTTACCCAACTATAATCATGGGTGATTTTAACATGTCTTATAAGAATTTTACATTAAAATACCTTCATTTGATTAATAAGAATCTCATGAGTGCTGAAGGTTTTTTTCCAACTAGCTCCATTTCATTCTATACTAAAAAACACTGCTCTGTAATAGACCTTGTATTTTCTTCACCAGATCTACATTTCATAATAAGTCCCTCTCTATGTCCAGTAACTTTCTCTGATTATTTAGCACTTAATGTGGAACTCACAATACACATGCAGCAACAACCATATCTTCCTCTAAATAAAACTACTCATCTTCTATTAAAATCCACTACACTTGAAGCAGTTCTCTCTGAGATTTATATTTATTTTAAGAAGGTAGAAATACTATCTTTAAACCCAGTAGAAGCCTGGCTATCAGTTATTAACATAATATCTTCAACTATTCGACATTAAACTTCCAAAAATAATTCTCCCACTAATCTTGTTAATAAATTAGATACAATACACTTAAAACTAAAAAATACTTCATGTGATCCTTCTTCAGTTAAATCAATAATGTTTTTAAAACAAGAATACAAGCAAACCTACTGGCTCTACAAAAAAAGCAAAAATTTTTCTAGTTAATCCCCATAACTGGTCTAAAGGATAAATTTGGATTGCTGGGGAAAACATGACTCCACCAATATATTACCACTTTAAAGCTAGACTCCAAAAATTTCCTTTTCCAAAACTCTCTTCGTTTCACTTTGGTTTTACCACAAAAAAACATAACATTACAAAGTATGAAAAGCTCTCAAGTTGAACTCTATTCCAAACAATACACATCCAGGTACACATGCAATTCCAAAATTTTTATTATCACCTCTTAGCCACTTTACTATCCCAGTAGTACACAATATGATAAATTATCTATCAAAACAAATACATAACATTGACCAACTTTATCCAGTATCACTGGTCCCTTTTTTAAAAAAAATACACTTCCTTCTTCTCTAGATAATCTATGCCCTACTTCAATGTCTCCTCTTATTATCAAACTAATAGAGTCTCTTTTAAAAGACAAAATTAAACCCCTAATACTTCCTGGGTTGTCTAAGTTTCAGTTTGCTAGAAAAGGATGTTCTACTCTGAAGCACTTATGTTATGTAAAATATTAATAGAGGATGTAAGACAGGCTAAAAAATCTGCACCTATTGCAGGCTGAATTTGATTCAGTGCATGTGGATAAGCTACTACAGATGCTTAGTCAACATAAAATTCTAATACCTATAATGTATGTTCTAGCAAATATGCTCATCAATAGAAAAATACACATTACTTATAATAGCAAAATGTCCCCTGACTTCACTCCACACAACTCAATGCCACAAGGCTCTCCCCTTAGTTCACTGTTTTTTATTACATATATTAACCCCCTCCTACTTGAACTAAAATCTAAATTGCCAGGAATATATGTACCCCTCATAAACCAATCCATCAATCATATTTCATACATGGATGATATAATCATTTTTTTGCCATCCAAAAAAACATTTCCCTCTAATGTATACCATTTTAGAAAATTACTTTGCAGCTTATAGTTTAAAATTTAACAAAGAAAAAACATCTATTTGGAGTATCCTTTCTGGTAATCAAATTTATTCAGTTTGCAGTTTGTCTCCCCACAAATTTCTTGGTCTCCCAATTCATCAGTCTATGAATGCAATGAGAATGATAATACAAGAGCAATTAATATCTGCAATTGAAAAGGTGACAACCTCACTTTCAAAACCATATCTTTCATTGCATAGTAAAATAACACTCATTAACATATTAATTTTCCCAAAAATTAATTACTATGCACCTATCATTAAATTTACTAACTCATTTAAGACAAAAAGTAACTCCCTTTGCACCCAACTCATATGGAATAATAAGGCAGTGGTAATAAGCATCAAAGTCTGCAAAAATATTCAAGACTAAATGGCCTGTCATTACACTGCATTTCAACATTCTATTACCAAAAAACTCATAATGCATTAACGAAACTTTATACAACATATGAAAATTTCTTTCTTCCAATATCTCCTACAGACAATCCACCTCCTATTAAAAATAAATTCATTAATAATCTAATAAAAACAATATTCAAACATAAAGTACCTGCTACAAACTTTTTCTCAACTAAAATTAAATATTGGGAAGCACACTACATAACAACTGATTCCAATCCCCTTGAAATTCCCATTAGCTTAATTAATATCTTGAATAAATCTATAATTCAAAAATTTAAATTCTGGTACTTGGAGCCTAAGTACTTAGATTTTCTTATAAAAATCAACCTTAAAACTTTACCTACCAATGATTTTCTGGCTGGAAGATGGAGATCTCCAAACATAGATGCCATTTGTCAACTATGTAATAAAATAGAAGAAACAATGGAACATTTTATTTCTCAGTGTACTTCCCTCAAAACATATTGAGAACTAATTGCTGATATAACCCATAATACAAAATGCTCTTTGACAGTATTGATAGAAAATATTCAGAGAAGGTTGTTTCTAACAATAAGACACAATCTTTATACTATTCACACTCTGGTTTATGAGATGCAACTTTATATTCAACCCCACATCTTGTAAACTTAAATCACTTTTTCTCAATAAGTTAGCAAAAATTTAAAACAAGAGATCAGGCACTAGCTCCAATAAATATAGTATCAGCAACTTGGGGTTTGATCAAATTACCAACACCACTCTGAAGTATGAATCACATATTTATTGCACCTTAAAAGGAGTTTTGTTGTCATATATGTATTTAATATTGTTACAGTTATTGATTAATTTCTTTCTCATTTTTCAACATTATTAATGTAAAAGTATTTCATGTATTCATAATACTTAATTTGATAATAATGTTCAATTCTATATTGTAGACCAGCTCTTTCTTGTAATGTTTTGTTAATTTAAAAAAGGAAAACAAGAAAATTGTATTTTCATACACGTACTTATGATATCAAATAAAAGTTCTTTAAAACTACTACTACTACTACTACTACTACTACTACTACTACTACTACTATTACTAGTAGTAGTAGTAGTAGTAGTAGTAGTAGTAGTAATAGTAGTAGTTGTAGTAGTAGTCATAGTATTATAGTAGTAGTAGTAGTAGTAGTAGCAGCAGCAGCAACAGTAACAGTAGCAGCAGCAGCAGCAGTAGTAATAATAATAATAATAATAATAATGATGATGATGATGATGATGATGATGATGATAATAATAATAATAATAATAATAATAATAATAATAATAATAATAATAATAATAATAATAATAATAATAATAATAATAATAATAATAATAATAATAATAATAATATTGTAATTTCAGATTTTTTTTTTCACTATTAATAATTATGTAAGATTTAATACACTTGACGTATATAGTGAAATTAAATTCATAAAAAATTACACTAATTTTTCTTAATGCTAAGTGCTTTCAGAGCATTCGACTCCTAATTCATAGCCTCCAAACCTAATAATTTATGCAAATCTAAGCAAGCTCATTTATATTGTCCATCTCTTTGATATAGAAAAGCATGTATACTTCCTGTTTATTGCCTTCAAGTCTCTTGCTATATGCCATTCTTCTTTCACCTTCCCTTTGATGTCATTTCTCTCAGTGGAAACTATTTCAGCACATGCAGGTTCAAATTCATGATTAGCCTGTTTTTGGTGGTCCACAAATACTGAGCTGCCTTCATTTCTGCTTAATACTCTTTTGTATAAGTATTTGTGTTGAGCAACTCTATTGTTTAAAGTGGTCCAGGTCTCACCATAGTATGCTGCTCCACAGTTATCCTGAGGGCATGTCATTTTGTACGACACATGTGGTGTTGATTGTATGTCAATCTTATCCTTAGAATTATTAATAATTCTATTAGTGTTAGGAGGGGTTCGAAAACCTACTGTGAATTCATTCTGTAATTTTTTGACTAGTGCTTTTGGAATATTAGGTATGTATGGCAGACATATATGTTGCTTTTGTCCTTTCTTGGTTTATTTATGTTTTCATAAAATGTTTTGATTCTTTTATTGATGGTTACTAAATTGTAATCAGCTTTCATTAGATCACTAATATACTTGTTAATATTTATCCTTCTTTCCTCTTCATATTTGCATAAATGGTAATTCCTGAACAAAAAGGCAGAAAGCCCTGCCAATTTGTGGGCTTTGGGAGTTTTGGAGTTAGTATGGATGTATCCTCTAATGTTTAGTGGTTTTACTTTCATATTGTAATTAAAACATCTGTGTATTCTCTTTATTATTAAGTCCAAGTAATTAATTGTATTCAACTTATTCTCTTCAGTGCAGTTAAATATCAAGTTGGTATGTGCCTGCATTTCATCCAGAATGGCTGTCATTATTAGTTTAGGTGCTGCAATGAATATGTCATCTACATACCTACAATAAATTATTCCATGTACTAATGCTTGATTTTGGAAAGCGCGCATTATGCAAACACCGCAAAATTAATAAATTCATGGTTAATATAATTGATAGGATTTGGCAAATATACTATAAAATCTTCATTTGAGTTTGTTGATTTAATCAAAGATGCAGCCATTGAGGACAGTTTCAAAATAGCTGCCATAGATATATCTGAACTCTATGGATCAATAAACAGAAAAGGTTCAATTAGGATAATTAAAGAAGAGTTTCAAAATAATCACTGTTCTGAAGAAAAAATAGAATTTATTATTGACTTTATGGAATGGTTAGACGAGAATATACTTGCGAGGTTTGAATATAAATGGTATAGGATGAATAATGGATGGCCCATGGGACTCCCCATGAGTGGCATTGTATCTAGTATTGTTATCAGTTATTTTGAAAAACAGATTATATCGAAGTTCCAAGAACAAGTACATGGAATAATTTATTGTAGGTATGTAGAAGACATATTCATTGCAGCACTTAAACTAATAATAACAGCCATTCTGGATGAAATGCAGGCACATACCAACTTGATATTTAACTGCACTGAAGAGAATGAGTTGAATGCAATTAATTACTTGGACTTAATAATAAAGAGAATGCACAGATGTTTTAATTACAATATGAAAGTAAAACCACTAAACATTAGAGGATACATCCATACTAACTCCAAAACTCCCAAAGCCCACAAATTGGCAGGGCTTTCTGCCTTTTTGTTTATAAATTACCATTTATGCAAATATAAAGAGGAAAGAAGGATAAATATTAACAAGTATATTAGTGATCTAATGAAGGTTGGTTACGATTTAGTAACCATCAATAAAAGAATCAAACCATTTTATGAAAACATAAATAAACCAAGAAAGGACAAAAAACAACATATATGTCTGCCATACATACCTAATATTGCAAAAGAACTAGTCAACAAATTACAGAATGAATTCACAGTAGGTTTTCGAACCCCTCCTAACACTAAAAAAATTATTAAAATTTCTAAGGATAAGATTGACATACAATCAACACCACATGTGGTGTACAAAATGACATGCCCTCAGGCTAACTGTGGAACAATACACTACGGTGAGACCCAGGCCATTACAAACAATAGAGTAGCTTAATACAAATACTTGTACAAAAAAGTGTTAAGCAGAAATGAAGGCAGCTCAGTATTTGTGGACCACCAAAAAGAGACTAATCATGAATTTGAACTTGCATGTGCTGAAATAGTTTCCACTGAAAGAAATGACATCAAAAGGAAGGTGAAAGAATCATGGTATATAGCAAGAGACTTGAAGGCAATAAACAGGAAGGATACATGCTTTTCTATATCAAAGAGATGGACAATATAAATGAGCTTGCATAGATTTGCATAAATTATTAGGTTTGGAGGCTATAAATATGGAGTCGAATGCTCTGAAAGTGCTTAGCCTTAAGAAATATCTTAAATAATAATAATAATAATAATAATAATAATAATAATAATAATAATAATAATAATAATAATAATAATAATAATAATAATAATTATTATTATTATTATTATTATTATTATTATTATTATTATTATTTAATATTTTATTAAGCAAAAGATATCTTTAGTAGATGTGATTCTATTGATTTCAGTGTTCTTGTACTCTTACAATGAACTACTAATATAATTTATTATACCCTAGCAATTCATTATTGAGATTTCTGTTATTAGTGAATAATGTGGATAAATAATTATAAGAAATTTCTTAAAAATAAAACAAATATTTATTTTACAGAAAAACCAAATAATAACAAGTTACAAATATATCTTTTAAGTCACAAAACCAAGTATTTCTAAAAATACAACTTATTTTAAAATATGTTAGAAAATTAAAATCACAAACTGATTTATAATATTTACTAAGGCAATAAACCTTAAGAATGTGCACTTGAACATGCAAAGGTAAGGACCTCTACAGGTCTTAATCACAAGCTTATGCTTTGGAGACCTGTAGAGGTCCCTACCTTCACATTTTCAAGTGCATACTCGAGGTTTAATTGCCTTAGTAAATATTACTTATGTAATCAATGTGCATTAAATAAATTTATAATTAAAACTGATTTATAATAAACAGATTAGATTTAGCAAAAATAACCTGGTTGGTTAAAATAAACTTTCAGTTAATTTTGATTCTAATAATTTCTCATGTAATAAAGCATTCATACAATGATAAATACTTTTTATGAATAGTCACTGTTTTATGAATATTTAACATTACTTAAAATACAAGCTTACCAATACACAATGATGAGAAAGATGCATATTGTCTATTTGTACCTAAAATACAATTCAAAATTTTGAAGTTAATTATTTGACATATTTATATCCCAACTTAACAATGTGTAAATACAGTACTTACACATTAATAATATGTAATTGACATAAAAATAAACCAAAATGGTAAAAGAGGCAAGAATGGTATTCCTCAATACTCTGATAAAAATAACTATAATTACTAAAGAAAGTCATGATAAAATCTTGCACATGCCTTATAAATACATTTTTAACTACACACTAAATTTATATTGATATAATGAAGTAAAGGCAAAGTAAAGGTGTGATGGCATAGTTCATAAATAAGAGCACAGATTTAAGAGCAAAAAAAATTAATCTAGAACTTTGTCACTAGTCAAAGAATGATGAGAGTGCATATCAGAGATAATAATAGCAAATAGAATTGTCTTAAAGTAAAGAGACTAAAGCAGAAATCTCCAAAACATGTATGCTATTGAGACAACTGATATAAAAGATAAACAAATACTAAAATATTTTGAAATAAACTAGCAAAAATAATAAAAGAGAGGCACACACTATATTCTCTTACAATATTGGCAAAAATAAGAATTCCTAAATAGAGAGAAAGATGCTAAAGCCATAATCTAAAAACAAAAATATTATATATGATGTAAGTAAAAGATACTAAATAGCAATTAATGCTGAATGTAGCATGGTAAAAATTAAGCAATAAACAAGCAATCCATATGAAAATGGAAACTTATTCTATTTTAAAATTTGAAAACACCATACATTGATATTCTGAGGACTTTGACCAAAAATTATTTCTAAAATATCATATATGTTTACATAAGATAATAGGCATTAAAATAATGATATTGTAAGCAAAAATTATAAACCTAAATGAAATATGAAACCTCATAGAATAAATCTACTTAAATATCTGCCAGATATGAGTCAAGTCATCTTTAAATTTAAATTTATTATAAAATAAGAGATATAATATTTCATATTTATGAAAACAGTTTTAAAATAAATAAATACACTCAGTGATCTTTCAATAAGCAAACTAAATTATCTTTTTTAAAATTTAATTCTTAAATATTCTTTAAATTGACTTTTGTATTGACTTTAATGTTCATGTACTCTTACAATAAACTTCTAAAATAATTTGTCACACTTTTACAATAATTGAGATTTCTCGTTAATAAGTGAATGAAGAGGATAAATGACTATAAGAAATTCCATAATAGTAAAACAAATATTAATTTACAGAAAAAAATAACAAGTCACAAGTATCATATTCTTTAGGTTCACAAAGCTAAGATTTTCTAAAAATACAACTTTTCTTTTTTAAAACTTGTTGGAAAATCAAAATTACAAATGAATTTATGATAAAGAGACTTTGGTTTAGCAAAAATAATCTGGTTGGTCAAAAGAAACATTCTGTTAATTTTGATTCTAAGTTCTTACATAGTAAAACATCCATACAATGATAATATCCTTTTTATGAATAGTGTTTCTTTTATGAATATTTAACATTACACAAAATATAAGCTTACCAATCCAGCAATGATAAGGGAGATGTATATTGTCTATTTATACCTAAAATATAATTTAAAATTTTGACATTAAGATGTGAACTACACTCTAGGGTCATTTCATATGCAGCTTTTTTCACTAAAATCATATTGAATGATGCTGCCGCCATTAAAATTTATTTAAAAGTAATAAATCAAAAATATTTAAATTTAATGGTATAATAATGATATAAACACTGATGTTCAAGGTGCTAATTGGTTGTTTCTATTGTTCACCACCAGGGTTTTCCTGTCAATAAATTTTGACAGTTCAAATTTTCATTTTGATTTTTCAAATGGAAACATCTGTTTTAGAAGCTTTTTTGACACATTAATGGCTTTTTTTCACAAAATATGTGTGAAATATACATTTTTTAGAAAAATAAATGCAAATTTTAGTACAAAATCTTTGCTTTTACATGAAAGCAAATTGACAAAAAAGATAAACAATATACAGCTTCGATTTATAATTGGATAATAAACATACATTTTATGTTTACTGCTATAGATTAATTTCATCAATTATAAATAAAAAAATATTTTAAAAAAACTCTCATTCACTTTAATAATCGAATAATTTATTAATTTGTATTTTAGAAACTAAACTAAAAATATATAGTTTTAAAAGATAAATATATTTTACTGCTAATTCTGTAACTGCCAATCAAAAGTTTAGAAGTTGTATTGAATCTGCCAATAGGGATTTTGAAGTATTAAAGAGTTGATTATTTATCACTACATGACCTATACATCAACAATAAATAATTCACATCTAAATAAACCCAGAAAGCTGAAAAAGGTAATACTGAAGGGAAAGTCATGGAAAAATCATACACATGCTTCACAAATACATTTCAACAACAAACTAAATTCATCTTGAGATAATTAAGTATAGGCAAAGTAAATATATGATAGCATAGCTCATTAATAAGTGTACTACTTTTGAAAGCAATGGAAAAATGATATATGTCTTATCACTAGTCAAGAAATAATGATAATGTACATGAGGAGCAATACTATTATATAGGGTTGTTTTAAACTAAATAAAGCCTAAGTTAAATCTCTAAAATATGTATGTTAGTGGGGCAAAAAATATAAAAGAAAGACTAATGCTAAAATCTCTTCTGAAATAAACTATCAAAATAATAAGACAGAAACACATGATACAATATCTTATAATACTGGCAAAAATAAGTGTTCCTAAATAGAGCAAGTAAGAGAGAGAGAGAGAGAGAGAGACTAAAGCAAAATCTCTAAGCAAACTTCTATAACTAATGGATGTAAAAATAGATAATAACTTAATTAATGTTAATATAACTTTGTTAAAATTGGGCTATAAGCAAACAATAAAATAAATAATAGATATATACATCTATTTACACTGCAACATCATAATATACCATTTATAAATAATTTATATGAAAACAGAATCACATACTATTTTAAAATATGTAAATATACATTGATATTCTGATAACTTTGACAAAAATTCTTAATAAAATATATAAAATTACATAAAATAATGACTTTGTAATCAAAAATTATAAACATAAATAAAATATACAGCTTTTACCAATTTAAACTAAAATAAATATAGAGTGTTTATGTTTTTTTATCATTTAACAATTAAACAGGAACAGGAACAATCTACTCAGCAACAAATTTATGTGGACCACAAAGATATTCAACACAACTATCACTTAATTAAAATGTAGTAGCTTCAATATTATATTTAAATAAAATTCAATAAATTATGCCAGCAAGCTAAATAAATATAGCCATTCATTGAGCATGTTACCTTGGGTTAAATAGCAAATATTTATTAAATTACAACAAAATGCCTTTTATATTCAATTTAAGCATTTTAATTTTAATTTTGTAAAGTATTCATCAGATGAAATACATCTTTTAAATATCACATTTTAAAATTATAAGAGTATTCAATAGGAGTGGTTTCTATAGCACCAACATGGGAGAGAGAAAAAAGTTCACAGATTTCTATAAAATTAATAATATTGCAGGCAAATTATTTAAGTCAATTAAAATAAATTATTATTTGCCAGAATCATTTTAACATACTTCATTTATAATGTCAGTAATTTATTTTCACATTTTAGAGATTAGTTATGAATTTTTAAATAATACAAGTCAATTATTTTATCTCACTAATATCCAGGAAGTGAATTTTTCCTCTTGGGGAAAACAGACAGTAATAATACACAAAAATTATTTTATGCTGTTATAGGATAAAATATAATCTCTTTTATCAAAATAATGTGATAATTAATTGTCTAGTAAAGCAAAACAATATTATTATGAAGTTAAATAATTTTTAATGGATATGAGAATTATTTTATAAACAACTAATAATATACTTGTTGTAATATACTAAGTTCTTATGAAACTCAAATTATAGAGCTCATTACCCAAGGTAAATTAATTAAAGATAATAAATTACAAGCAATTATTTTTATTTAAAATATCATAAAGTTATTCAAATCTTTTTAAAATAGTGTTGCTTCTGACAATTTCCAATATTCTGCAACAAATTTAAATATTAAATAGATATAAAAATGTCTTGAAATTGGTAATAACTCTTACTTTCTCATAATTATAACAATAATGTCTTTTGAAATTTTATAGTGCATGAAGTTTAATTATTCCAATTTTAAATAACTAATTTTACCATTAAAGCTAGCTGGAATAAAGATTTTTTGTTGCTTGATGTTTAATTTAGATGTTGTGCCCAGATTATTAAAAATATACCATAAATACTTTAAGTTAAGAAATAAAATTTTAAATGAAATTATACTTTTAATTAAAAATTTATAATTTAAAAACAAACACAATTAAAAAAATGATTTCACAAGTAAAGAAAAGTGATGAATTTAAAGAGTGTGTGGAAGTATTAATATCACATTTTTTTATAAATTTAGTCAGGTGACCAGTTTAAAAGACTGATTATTGACATTTAAGGGTATGGTCTCTTCACTTTATTGGTTTGAATCCACCATCCATTCAACCTAAGGAAGGATACTAATCAAAACTTTCACTGATATATTCAAATCAATTATTTTATCTTGTCTAGACAAATAAATTAAGTATTTTTTGTACAATTAATTATTTAAATGCTTCAACATGATAGTGAAATAAAATATTACATAAATGAAATTTATATTATGCTTGAAACAAAATAAATATTATCTACAGTATTTAATACATTTATATAATTATTGATTTAACATATAAAGTTACTCAGAATATAATTTTATATTGTCTTTTTAAAATTGACATTGAATAAATATTTTAAAAGAAATAATATTAAAATTAAAAATTTATTCATTTATTCATTCCAGACATTCATTTCTCTATTATTTAAACATCCTATTTTTAATTATAATTGATTTTATTAAACTACTTGCAAGTAAAACAATTAAATATTTAATTATTATACTAATGCATTATGAATTCAATTTAATTATTAGCACATTTAAATATAGGGTTTGAACTTCGCTTTTAAGCTTAAAATTAATATTGTCTTTTAAAAATATTTTTGCAGTTAAATTATGACTAATCAACACTGTTAAATGTTAAATACATTATATATCATTCTAATTTATAAGCTATAAAAAATTTAAATACTTTTGGTATGAACAGCATCTATTCAAGATGAAAATATTATAAATTAACCTGTCAAAATTTAAAGAAAAAAAAGATTAGTGTTGTTAGTTTTAATTAATAAAATAAATCACTCATTTTGTCTTGTAATAGGGAATGTGTGTGTGGCTATAAAAATTAATTAAAAGAAA
Source organism: Epiperipatus broadwayi (assembly GCA_028023455.1). Lineage (NCBI taxonomy): Eukaryota > Metazoa > Onychophora > Udeonychophora > Euonychophora > Peripatidae > Epiperipatus > Epiperipatus broadwayi. The sequence goes on along the minus strand of JAQFVV010006278.1, from coordinate 5,400,867 downwards.
AAAAATTTAATGATAAAATAGAAAGCTAATGCAATGTAGATAAAAGAACTAAAAACTTAAAATCAAGACAATGGAAATAATTAACAAACAAAGGGACTAAGTAATAAATGTTTGAATGAAATAAAACAACCAATGAAAAAACTAGAACATAGTTTGAACTTGTAAATAAAAGAAATGAAAACCCAATAAGATTTCATCAGATTGCTCTATCAAACCTCAGATAAGGAGCACTAGCTATAAAAGGGAAGATTTTGTTTTGTTATATTATTCAGCCATTCATAAAAATAAAATGATTTAAAGTTACTAAGTCTTCAGAGTTTGTCTAAATTGATCTAAATATATTGAAATATCTCAGAATGAACATCATATTATCTAGAATGCACTGGTGAATCCATCAGATTGTGCAATCAGCCTGAACATTTCTGCAATAACATCAGTAGTCAGTTTGAGGAAAAAACCATGACCATGTAAAACTGGAAAGCATCAGAGTGTCCATGTTAAAATCCACAAGTAAATTTTTATACATTCCAACCAGTTGAAATCAGGAGAATCAACAGAAGCTACATTGCCTTATTTGCATGTTCAAATCCTAGGTGAACATTCATTTTGTCTTCAAACATTAAACATTTCAAGAACTATAATTTAAATTTAACCAAATATAGAACTATTAATGATTTTATCTACATGCATTAGTTCAGCTTTGTATAATAGGACTTTTAAATCAAAGATATCATTAGTTATGCATGTGCATTATATAATTCAATGTGTGTTTTAATTTATTCTATTATTATATGTGTGTAATTTGAACATATTAAAGGTATACCTTAATATAATGGGTATATGCATTTATTATAAGGCAAGAATGAGCATTTAAGGAAAGCTGGAAATAAATATTTTAAATTAATGTTAAATAACATTGAAAGTAAAGTAGGGATTCATGTCATAAAGTTAATAATGTAGATGCATTGTATTGGTCAAATATTTGTGAAGTGAATGCTTTAACTATTCTTAAGTAAGATTGAAAGTAGGTCAGGGATTCACGTCATAAAAGTTAATAATGAATATGTGTTCTATTGGTCAAATATTTATGACATAATTATTGGGAATAGATATTTGTAGTATAGGCAGAGAATTGAGAATAGCTAAAATCCAATTAGCTAGCTGGGAGGTCAAGTACTAGATTCTTAGCTGGTTGGGCAAGCACGTTAGTTACTCCTATAATTAACTGGTGCCTAAAGAGTTTTTCATTAAAACAAATAAAGTGCTTGGACCAGTGTTATAATTTAGTAGCAGAAAAATGATATTATTGGTAGCTTGCTATCAGTGATGTTAGTATCTACCTGAAAGATCGGCAGCCTTCAAAGATAGTACTTAGAAACTAAACAAAAGGGATCGAATAAATAAATCTAAAAGTAAATAGATGTTTCCATCTCTTCATTTAGTTATAAAATAGGTGGGTGGTACAATATATATATATATATGCGTGTGTGTGTGTGTGTTTCAAATAAAATATATGGGTGGTACAATATATATATATATATGCGTGTGTGTGTGTGTGTTTCAAATAAAATTTTAATGGCTTTATAATCTCATAATCTTATGAAGAATATTGTAATTATTACCAATATCACTTCAATTTTATTAAAACTACATTCTTTTTTTTATCATCAACTTTTTAGATTTTAAAAAATAGATTAAACACACTTTACATTCCTTGGTAGGGCTTTTTACTATTTTATTTTTTTATAAAATTAAATCTATTTATTTATTTTCATCATATACTTTCTTTGAGTTTTAACCAACACTATATAATATATTATTAGAGTTATTATCCTTACCGACATACACTGATACTTCATCAGCATGTTTGATACTAGAATATTGCTATTATTTTTAACATTATTCTAAACAAAACAATACATTTTCAGCAATTCATTTAAATATATATTAAGTAAATAGGTAGATAATATCCCTGCTTTATATAACCTTTTTGTATTTATGGCATCAAAATATTTAAATTTTCTGTAAATTAGTAATAATGTTTTTCTCATTTTAAACTATACTTAAAATGCTTCAATTTGTTTTAGAAAATTTCTTTTTAACTTTAAAGAAATATTATATTTGTCTTTCTCAGTAATAAGTTGTACAACTCCAAACTGCAATTCATATTCATCTCCCTTTGTCAAATCTAAATTATATTTCTGATAAAAACATGAGAATATCAGTATTGTGTTTGATTAAGAAAAAATTCATTTTTAAAGACTTTCTTTCTTGTAATCCCATCTACTAAAAATAAATTTAGTTGTTATTTATTTGAATCAAGATTATATTACCTTTTCCAAACTTTTCCCATTACAGGTTTAAATAATTTAAATAGACTTTTCAATTTTGATGAGTTGATATTTTTTTGTTAATTATAATTATTACAACTTTTTTCATTACTGCACAATATTATCTAACTTTTTTTGTTCAATTACTGCTGTCTTTTATTTTATTTTGCTATACATTTAAATAAATTTATTGATTGTATGTTCACTAGCTCACTTTAATGGTTTTAATAATTCATTTGATTTTTATAGCTTCCACATTTCAGTATTTATTAAGGCTAATTTTAATGTGTTGTCTCAAATTATTGTATGTTAATGATTTAAGCTTTAAGAATCACAGTTCAGTCTCAGAATAAATTGTATTAAAGTGATAATATACCGATAGGATATTTGGAGTGGTTAATATCGATTTTAGTCTGAACTATTGTTTGAAATAATTTTGTAATCATATGAAATAAAAAAAATAACTTAGGATTCATCAGATCCTAACTTATGTAGTTATTATTTTATGCAAATAAAAACAAACATTTCTTTAGTAATTACTTTAATTTGCATAATATGGGAGTATGACTTGATAAATTTTAAATTTTTTTTTATTCAAAACAACATTTTTAAAACAGAGCTAAAAATCAATTAAACAGAAACAAATTGAAATTTTAAACATTTTATACATATTTTCATTTTTTAAAACATTATATTTTTGTTTGTTTTTTTATCACTTTATTCATCATACTACAGATACCTCAAAATATTTTATTGAACTTATTTATTTCTACTGTGAAAATATTTAATGTTTGTATTTATTTATTTATTTATAATTACTTAATTAGCAAACATTTTATCTGACAGTTTTAATTTAACTTTTGGCCTGGGACAGTTGTTTTTTATAACCTATGGTTCCAGATAAAATGCTTTCTAATTAATACATTAAGTATTATCAACTAAAACATCCATTAATATATATATATATATATGAATTAAAGAAGATTAATGGATGTTATTATCAACTAAAACATCCATTAATATATATATATATATGAATTAAAGAAGATTAACAAAACAACATTTGGAAGAAACTATTGGAAGAGAAAATAAATTTTAAAACTTCTCAACCAATGGAATTTAAATATGAGGAGAAAGAAAACGATAAAAACGATTTTAAATCTCACATGCATTCTTATAATTTGAGAAAGAGGATGCTCTGAGAAAGGTACTTGATATTGTACTGAAACGTCAGCATTTAGCTTTTCCACTACACAAAATGTCCGCAAATAGTAATAATAATATGATATTATGATATATATATATATATATATATATATATATATATATATTGTAACTTTACATTTACTATCTCAACGAACTGATAAAATTTTATTGGGTTTATTTTATAGTTAAGCAAAAATATTCATCAGTATCATTGGTTAAATAACATATAATATACTTAAAATTAAGTTCGAAATCTCTCATGTTACTGCTTAAAGAAAATATAATTTTTTAAAAAAGTGATGGCAGAAATATTTCAAGCAGATTTTTAATCAATGCCTTATAAAATATGTGCACTTGTATTTGATTTTTTTTTTAAAGCACCGCTGAACATTATAGATAAAGATTAATAAATCAAGTGTAACAACACAGTCTATTCTAAAATAAAGTATTTACAATTAAGATTCCATTCACTTAAGAACCATAGAATAAACCTGGTTTATTCATTTAAAATCTATGCCTGTGTGCATCATATTTTATATATTTTAAATTTCGTCAAACTATAAATATAAAATTAACAAAATTAATTTAGGTTGTTTAATTTAAAAAGTTATTTACTTAACAGTATAATTTAATTTAAAGATCAGTTGAAATTTAATTAAATAAATATCACAACTTGTTAAAAGCAATTAATGTAAAAAAATATGTAGTTTTTATTTAATAAGTAAATAATTATAAAATTATTATTTCCATGTTATGCTATTTCCTATCAATAAAATTGCAAGGCTAATTAAAAATTAGACAGCATCTATCATCTGCATATCCTGTATCCACGACAATCTCCATTTTCTTTCCTGGAAAACTCAGAAAACATCAAAGCATAATGGGAAACATGGGATAATAAAGACATCAGATGATTGAAAGTATTAAATAATGGTGCTTAAAAAACCAGTTAGTCATCATAAAATTTTGGTGCATTCAAAATTTAGACAAGTTAAAACTTGAAAATAGCCATTTTGTCTTCATCATCATCATGATTGATTATATCAATTCAATGTATGTATTTTGCCATAGCTTGATAAGAATGTTTTCTCCTTGAAGTAAAAGAAATAAACAACAGTAAACAAACAAGAAATTACTACTAATTATTATTTTTATAAAAATTCATTTATTGCTATCAACTTTTAATATAAATTTTATAAAATTACTTATGGGATATATATAGTGACTTCAATTAAATCGCTGTTTTTTTCATTCAAAATCATTTATACATGAGCTTATATTTTTATAAAATAAATGTATAATAACTTCAATCAACTCGCTGATCTTTTCACTTTAAAATAATTGTGAAACAGTTTTTATCTTGATAAAATAATTATAACTTGAATCAAATCACTTATATCTTGACTTCAAATAATGGTGAAACAGCTTTCCTCTTGAGTTCAAAAAAATGTGAATAGCTTGTTTCAATATTATGGACTATCTCATCGTACATTATTGAAACATAAATGTTAAATAATAAGTTTTAACTCATGTTTACAGTCTTAAAATTAATAGCTCTGTTGAAATGCTGAATTTTAATTAAAATAAATGGAATTAATGTATTTATGGATTATAATGCTTCTTTATACAAAATATGAAACGACTGATGAAATGACTGAACTATAAAGAAAAGAAAATTAAATGTCTATAAACTAACAAATTAATAAAATACTCTTTTTAAATAAGTGATGAATGCTAATCATATTGATTTAAAGTTGCAGTGTCTTTCAAATGGATTAATTATTGTTCGTTCAAACTGCGTCTCTTTCATATAATAAACTACTATTTATTTTTAATGTTTTAATAAATGGATTATGGATTAAAAATGCCACAGTATTAAATATTACAAAAGTTAAAAGTAACAGCAAATATTCTAAATGGATTAATGTTTTAAAATACATGAAAGCAGAATTGGATTAACCAATGTGCTTAATGAAATTTTATTAATCTTCGTATTAAGTTTTCAATAAAGATTAAATTTACAAAAAATACTTTAAATTGTGATTATAATATAATCATTGATGTTTTTATTGACTGTTAGAGGAAATTTGAAAAATGTTGAAATATTATGCAAGTGTGAATATTTCCATAGGATAATTATAAACAGATGGATTACTTAAATAAACTTTATTATAAGATCTTCTTGCTTAGTTAGAGTTATTATTAGTGTAATAAAAGAAATAACCTTTCCAGATATTATTATTATGTAAATGTACAGGTTAAAGTTATAAAATTTATTATAAATAATATGTGGTATGATGCAATATATGGTTTATATTAGAACCCAGTTGCATTAGTTTAACTAACTCCTAAACTTATATGAAAATTGTCATATTCAATTTATTGATGTTTTATTGGTTTGTAAATTTTAATCTCAAATTCATAAGGAGTTAATCTTTTTTAGTTAGATAATTAGATCTATAAGAAATATTTTGTGCATAACTTCTATTATGTTTGTATTATTTTTTAAAATGTTATACTATGCAATAAGACATCCTAATAATATGAATTATATTTTGTTAGTAAAGTTTTACTCCTAAAAATGATTAAACTGTAAATTATGTATAAGTCTAAAAGATGAATCCAATAAAGAATATTATGGGATAATCAATAAGCATTTTCGATATCATTTAGAAGTTGCTAAGCAAATAATTTCCCTTATGTTAAAAGAGTGACAGAAATATTCAGTGTTTTTAAATAAGGTTGATAACTTATTAATCAATAATTGTGAACTAACTAATTAAGAACAGCATAAAATATTATTATTATTATTATCAACATCATCATAATCATCATCATCATCATCATCATCATTATTATTATTATTATTATTATTATTATTATTATTATTATTATTATTATTATTATTATTATTATCATCATCATCCTACAGTAATTAAATTGAAGGTTTGTTTAAATATTATTCAATCTACTCCAATAGAATGTTAATGTTTTTGCAACACTGTACAATTACACACTGTCATATCCCTAGCTTAGACTATATTTACAGAACAAACATTAACATTTACTGGTTATTTTATAAAATTTTAATAATTAATATTTTTATATTTTTCAATAAACCAATTGTTAATTATAATATGTCTGTTTTGTCATTATTAAAACCATTGTCATAACATATTTATGAAATAAATGTCATACTTCTAAGGTAATATATGACATTTGAAGTTTATTAAATGTTACATACTATTTAAGTTTTGTTATGACTATCAGAAATACAAGTTTGTAGAGTAGTGTGTTGTACATAAAATTCTCTTTTATATTTATGTATCTGATATTGATGAATAAACTTTACATCCATATATTTATTTGTCTTATGTATATAATTTATCCATAATCCTGAGATAAACAATTAGTTAACATTATATTTCAAATAGTTAATGTGATTTAAAATACCTATTGATTTATACTTAATTAGTTCTTTAAACAAGAATATTATATTAAAATATTTGCTTAAAATTTATTAAATGTAGTATCACCCATGTACAGAAATACCCTGGAGAATTTATTAATTTAACATTTTATATATAATAATATTAAAATTAGTTTTATGAGGAGTCAAAATGTATATGCATTTCAGTTTACTTTGGTAAAAGTACTTCCACATAGAACACATTTGTTCCAACTGCTTGTCCCTTGCTCATGCTTTCAATAAGATTAGCTTCCAAATGAGTGGTTCTCTATCTCATGTCAACTAACCAATGTGGTTGAGAGTTAAAGTATGCAATTGTTTAATATACTAAGTTTTAGCCTGTGAAATAAAATGTGACTCTGAAGCCTACTTTATTAACTTTAAAGACTCTATGTTTTAGCTTTTTTAACCAAAATTGTTTTCTAAATCTGTCAATAAACAACTTATAGAGAATTAACAATATGAGTGCTTTTAGTTTTTAGTAAGAATTTAGAAAAAAGTGAACTATTGGATTTTCAAAAGATCAGAATTCACTTGACTAGGTCTATAATATAAATTGACTTTTCACATTTCTTGATGCATTGTTTTTTTCTTTCATTTTAAATATAAATCCATGAAAAATGTATAAAATTCTAATTAAAATTTAAATAAATAATTTTAAGAAATTTATTTTATAGGGATAAACATTATTTAAACATAGAGGCTATTAATCACATTGATGAGTAAATAATAAGATTTTAAACAAATTTATAAATGTGTTTAGAAAGGTAGAGCATGAACATAATAAGTATGTCATTGTTTTCATTGTAGTATACATAAAATTGTAAAAAAGGTAGGCAGTTGTAGAAAGAATAAATCTTTAAAATGATAACTATATATTTATAAAATTATTCACATCTGTGCTAAATCATTTACATTTATTTTGATGGACAAATTCTTAACATTTGTGCAGTCAATACAGATCCAGAAAAATGATTAATAAATTAGGATGAAATAAGTAATTTTTTTTTTTAAATTACCAATTACAACTTTTTTCAAACATTTAACAATTAAGTATCATAAATATATTTTATTATTTATATAATCAAAAGGGATTATTTAATATTTCTGCATAGATATTCAGATTTTTTTTTATCTTTTACAAATCATTTTTTTTACAGATTGGATGATTGTGTATCTTTAAGTTTTGAAATCTTTATTTTTTGGTTGGGGGGGGGGGGTAGGGTTCCCAAAAAAATTATTTGTGCCTAATAATTAATTTTTTTATATTCAAAATCAATAATAAAATATTCTAATAATTTTCTTACTCCAGAGATTTTATCTATTTTAATTTCAAATTTTAAATCTCACTAATATTTTTATCGATAGATGTAACTTTCAAGATCATTGGATAATTTTAGGGAATTTATTTATTAACTTTAATTTTTATGTGAAAAGTTGTTTTTTTTTTCTGAAATATTTGAACAATTTAATTTCTGCAGAAATTGATTGACAATCAATATTTTTTTTTAAATTTATTTAATATTTAGAATTTAATTTCCTAGTTATACACATATTACCTTGTTTTTTTTTTTTTTATCTAATAAACATTATATTAAATCCCTTACAGTTTTCTATATCTAATTGAAGATTTGAAGTTTTTCATTGGTGGTGTTTTTCTCTCCCAAAAATGTACTGAATTTCTCTTCATTTTCAGACAACTCATTTTTGAGAATTTTTTTTATTTACACTTGTAATAATAACATTGTATTTAATTTTGATAGATAGACCCTATTTCAAAAATTTTAAAACTCAATTAATGATAGTCTGATTTTTAAATCATTAAAGTTTTTTATCAACTGAATAGAACTGTTGAATCATTGTTTAAAATTAAATGGGTTAATTCACTTTTTAATAGCTATTCGTCAGTTTTACTAAAAATATTTTTTATTTTTAAAAATTACTAACGATTTTCTTCTAGATTAATACACTTATGAAAGTCACAAAACACCTTGGATTATTCAATTTCAATGTGCAGTAAATAATCAAAAAATTTAAATCTATATTTATTTACTCATAATATATAATATGTCCTAAACCCAAAACAAGAAGCAACTTTGTTTTTAAATGTATATAAAAAATATTCTGAACTATCTCATTTCAATTAAAAATTTATAAAATGTAATGAATTGTATTTTTTTTAAAAAAAAAAAAATAATATTGAATTTTTAATATTTTCCCCCTCTTACATTAATTTAAAATATTGGAAATATTGAACAATTGGCTTTATAAATAAATTATTTTAAAATTTATTAATATTAAGTCTGAATTTTTTTCTTTTAATACTTATATAATCTTTGTAATGAATGTTAATATGTTATTATTGCTATTAATGATTTTGAATCGCAATATCTATATATTTATTTTTGAATTATAATAAAATCGTAAGTAATAAAAATAAGTTTAAGTTTACATTAATGATTTTAAAAGTACATTAAAATTTTGAAGTTAATATTACTTTATAAAAAAGCATAAATTATTAAACTGTACAATCAATAGTTGCATTACATTTTTGGTAGAATAAGTTAAAAGTTAAAATTACATTCTTTTTATTTTTTTTTATTAAATATTTATTATTTTAACATTTAACAAATAGAATATTTTACTTTTTATATTTAATCTGTAGAAACATGTCATTAATATATATATATATTCTATTAAATTTTAATAATTCTATAAACAAATAATGCTTATTAACTATGTATCACTGAGAATAATAATATTGGTATGTCTACATTATAAAAACCTTTTACAAGACAGATTTTTAGAAATCATATTAGTGTATGTGGGATTTAAACTCAAACTTTCACATAACTGTCAAATTGCCATGCCATCTCACATTGCTGATCCACCTGATCACACGTGTGTTGAAAAGATAAATAATCACCAATAGACTTATTTCATGCTAAAGCATCAAACATCAGTTGGTCCAGATTATTATCTCCACATGTATATACAATCAGTCCTCAGCTTTATATTAAGATAGCCAATCTTCATACTTTAATGAAAAGGCTTTAAACTACTCCAACCCACAACTCTTCAGCCTTCCACTTCATTGAAAATCTGATGATGGAATGTTCAAAGCCCACCTTAGTGCCAAGGATGATAATCTGGACCAACTGATGAGTGTTGGTTTAGCACAAAATACATCTATTGGAGATTATTTATTTTTTCAACATGTGTGTGATCAGGTGGTTCAGCAATATGAGATGGCATGAAGAGATGAGAGTCATGTGAAAGTCTGAATTTGAATACAGCATACATATTGTAACCTTCTGAATGAGCACACATAATTAAAATATATTGTATCAGTGGTGAATAACTGCATTTAATTAAAAAATGAAATAACACTAAAATATTAAGTTTTTTCTGTTTATGGTCTAAAACATGATATGTGAGTTGCTTATGAATTTTGGTTGGCAATTTTAAAAGCATTTATTATTATTATTATTATTATTATTATTATTATTATTATTATTATTATTATTATTATTATTATTATTATTATTATTATTATTATTATTATTATTATTATTATTATTATTATTATTATTATTATTATTATTATTATTATTATTATTATTATTATTATTATTATTATTATTATTATTATTATTATTATTATTATTATTATACTTGATGAAGTATTTAATGCAAGGAAGGGGAGTAGATTATTACAGGAATTGTTGGTATACAAGTTAAGTTAATGTATAGTTGTTTTATTTATTTGTAGAATAGTGGTTGGTATTTGTTTATATTGTTTTCTGATATATTATTTATTGGCACAACCACCCATGTGTAGGAATTATAATTAGTGAAATATGTTTAAACCATATCCATATCAGTTATATTTTAGTCAGGATAATTTATTATTCATAGAGCAGCATATATGTATGCATGTATGTCTGTGTCATCTTCTCATTTCACTTTCATATTTAATCACAATACAAAATATTACATTTACAATAAAACATTTAAATTAGAGTAAATATCTTTAATAATTTTGTAAGTATATATTTTTGAATGATTAATGGATATCTGAATTAGTGAATTATTTAATAAACTAAATAGTATTATTAACCATTTTATTTAATAGTTAATTAATATTCATTTGTTTCAAAATTGTAAAAAGTGATTTTTTTTCTATTTGCTTTATTTGGTTTGATTTAATTTAGAAAATCAAAATGATTTTTTTTTCAAGAAAATATTTCTTAAATATTTTTTTTTGCTTCATTATCTGAGTGCAAAGGGTGGTGTTGATCTTTGGAGGGTGAAATGACTTCTTGATTGATGAAAGGAATATATATTTAACTGATAGTCAGTAATAAAAATTATTATTATTGTTTCATTCATTGCTTTGTTCATTCTCCTTCTGCCAATTATTCTATCTCTTCCAGAAATTAAGTCAGTTTAAACTCCAAAGTGAATTTTTAAACATTATTTTCTTTATAAAAGTCATTATGGGAATTTTAGCCACCAGATAGTTTTAAGCAAGGATGATAAGCTAAATTATAAGAAAGGTATATTTCTTCATTACCTCTACTCAGTTAAATGTTAAATTAAAACTATCCTTTTTAAAATGTATTTCTATGCTGATAAATTTACTCTACTTTGTTTGCTTATATATATATATATATATATATATATATATATATATATATATATATATATATATATATATATATATATATATATATATATATATATATATATATATATTGCTATTATTAAGAAGAAAATAAAAGTGCATGAACTTTATAATCCTTTAATAAAGTTGTATGAACTTTATAATATTGAGGAAATCTATGCAGGACTATTTAACAAAATTTACCATAAACTCTCAGTTCAAGTTATATTCTGCTTAAATAAAAGTCAGGTTAAAACAAGAGGATGTGTGTACTTTATTATGCTATATTTTAAATTACTACATAATGATAATCTTATATATTATTTATGCTTATGAAAATATTTTTATTAAAGAAATAAATATGTGGCTTACAAAGGATTAATTAATTACTACTATTTATTGAATGTCTATATGCTTAAGTCAAATTAAAGGGTATTAATATTGTATATTTCTTGTTCTCTTCAATGTGTGGATTTATTATAAAACAAAATATTATTGCTTAAACAATTGCAGATTTTATGTGAACAATTAATTAGAAACAGACCAAAATTAATTATGTGTATGCTAACTTATAAATTACAGGAAGTAATGTTGTTTTAGGACATCTATTATAGTTACTGTTGAGTTAAATATTTCCAGGATTGTTTAAATGATCATTATAAAAAGTATGTGGCTGAAACTATCTTTCCATATCTTTATTATTATAAAAATGTATTAATGCACATGCTATATTAGTGAACTCAATTAGTTTTTTGCTAAGAACATTGGAGATTGCAGAAATTAAATTTGAATTGTAAATGTTTGTCATATAGAAATTTGTTTTATGTTTCATGATTTTACTAATATATATTCTTCTGGAATCATCTTCATTGTCTCCATGTCATTCAGTAAACTTTAGAAAAGAAACTTTGCAAGTGAATTTTTCATTTAAGCTAAAACAGAGTGATTTTTATTTTTTATTTGTTGTTATTGATATATCATAGATAGCTAGACAGATTTGTTATTATGTGTTTGCTTATTTAATTATGATATTTCCTGAACTTCTAGACCATCGCATATTATTGTATTTGCAAATTGCATATACACTGGTAAATTGCTATTATTTAAATATTATTTTTTTATATGTAGAAGATACATTAATTTTTTTTTTTGTTATTTTATTAAAAAGAGGAATTTATATATATATATATATATATATATATATATATATATATATATATATATATAATCCTCAAAGTGAGAATGTTTGGCTTTCAGAGTAAGCTAGCATATGAAAGAAATATTGTGTCAGAAATAGTAAAACCTCGTTCATAATAATTATTGCTATTTAAATTTTTAACACAGCTAATAGTCTGTTATAAGCTAAAAGTTTATATTTTCAATTTACCATTTACTTTACAGTAATATTTGTGTATCATATAATTGGGAATTATTTTTTATCCTCTTATTTATGCATGTGTGTGTCTGTCTATGCAATTATTTAATTTAATTAATAAATATTCAATTTTATAACTGTTCTTTCTATTAATTTTGGATAATGTTGTATTCTAAAAGAATTGCAGGAATTAACGCCTTATCTGTACGTGTGTATTTATCTTTCAATATATAGAATGAAATGTATAGATTAGCTATGAGAAATAAAGTTATTCTTGATATGTTATATGTTTGTTGGGATGGAGGACTCTCTCCCTTATTATATCTTAAGTATTTTCAATAAGTGAAGTATATTCCTGGATTGCATATGTATTCTTTATAAAATGATATTTTATGAAGTTAAGTGATATATTTCCCATTGTTCTGGTGGTGAGATAAGTTGCATACTAATAGTGTATTTTAGAGTTAAATAGTTGTTTGATTTATTAGCCAAGAAGCTTATTTATTCCTCACGTGCCTTAATTTTTCTTGAATGTTTATTTTGTATTATCATGGAAACATAGCTATATGTAATGTAGTTTGTAGTTGGATAAATAGTCAGATTAAAGTCTTTATTGAATATTAAATTAGAAGTAGTGATGTATTTGTTGGTTGGTCTATGGCATTATCTGTTATAAAACACTTATTTAATAATCCATAAGTAAATTGACAATATGTAAAAATATTGATTTTTTTAAATTATAGCACAAGATGAAAGTATAATACTGTTAAATTTATATCATCATCATCATCATTATCAACCATTATCAATCCACTGCAGGATGAAGGTCTCTCCAAGTTTAATCCATCTTCTCTGATCTTTAGCTTCTCTTCTCCACATCACCCCTGCACACTTTCTTATTTCATCCATCCATCTCACATGTGGTCTCTTTCTGAGTCTTTTACAATCTCTTAGAATCCAGTTTAAAATTTCAATTGTTCATCTATTATCATCTCTTCTAGCAATATGTACAGCCCAACTCCACTTCAATCTTTTAATTTTTTCAATGAGGTCAGTAACACCTGTTTGTTCTCTTACCCATACATTGCATTTTCGATCTCTTCTTGTTACTCCCAACAAACATCTCTTCATACTTCTTTGAGTGGTCTGAAGTCTCTGTATTGCTCTTCTATTGAGTGTCCAAGTCTCAGATCCATAAGTAAGAACTGATAAAACACATTTGTTAAAAACCTTCCTTTTCAAACACATAGGCATATTTCCTTTTAGTATCAAGTTATTACTTCCAAAAGCACTCCAACCAAGTTTAATTCTATGATTAATTTTTTTCCATTATGTTTCCATCTGTATTAATAATCTGACCAAGGTATTTGTAACTGTTAACTTCTTCTAATTCATTATAATCAATCTTTATTTTCATATTTTGAGCAAATCGATTAAACATTACTTTAGTCTTTTTAACATTTATCTTTAGTCCTACTTTCCTACTTTCATCTGATAACTCCTGCAACATTTCCTGCAGCTCTGAAGCATTATTTGCAAAAACAACTACATCATCTGTGAAATCTAAATGACTTAAATAATCTCCATTTACTTTCACTCCTTTAGTTTCCCATTTTAATCCACAAAATACTTCTTGCAGCACTGCTGTAAAAAGTTTTGGAGATATGGAGTCACCTTATCTTACACCTTTCTCAATGTTTACTTTCCCAGTATCATTATGTAATCTAATTGTTGCTGTTGCATTTTTATAAATATTCTTCAAAATATGACAATATCCTGGATCTATACTTTGATGATCCAATGCTTTAATCACTGAAGAAATGTTTATAGAATCAAATGCCTTTTCATAATCTACAAATCCAAACATAATGACAACTCATATTCATTTGTCCTTTCTATAACTTTTCTCAATACCTGAATATGATCTACTGTACTAAAACCACTTTTAAATCCAGCTTGTTTTCTTGGTTGGTGGAAATCCAATGTATATATCCAATTTATATATGGGGAAGTAAATATTTTGAATCATATCATATTAATTTATCACAAGAGCTTTATATCGAAACAATACTTAACTATAAGTCACAATGAATAAAAACACAAGACTGAAGATCAATAAATTATCTATTTATAATTTGTTTTATACATATGTTTTAGCATAAACATATTTCTAAAGAAAATTAAATCTAATAACACATATGAAAGTAACATTATCTTCTGATCACAAATCTGTTTAAATTTCTGAACATAATTTAATATATAATAATAAGTTTTCAAATATTCTTCAGAACTTATTACTATTAAATATTATCAAATTTAATGCCATTTAATAACAAATTAATCTTGGTATATAACATCAATAATATCCTTAATATAATTAAAAATAAACATATTGTTCTAAAGTTAATGACATTTTGTATTTCATAAATAAGAATTTTATTGGTATGTACAATAATAAAATATACAAAATGATTACGATTGTCCTATACATTTATATTGTTTTATAATTATACTTGTAGTTTTTGTATTGCCATATAATAAAACTTTTTTTTTTTAAAATTCTTATTAACAATAAATATTTTTATTTTTTCAATGTGTATATATGTGGTCATTTATCAGTGTTTTGATGTTAGAATGAATAATACAGGTTAACATGTAAATCTGTCTCCATCCAAAGATAGCCGTACACTTCTATTACTTTTGTAAAATTACTATAAAATTTAATTTCATATCTATTGTAAAAATGTAAATTGATTATTTAAAAATAAAAAGTCATACAAAGGCTTAATCTTTTTAAGTAAAAACGTTACTATGTCTAATCAAAAATAATAAGAACAGGTGTGGTATCTTTATTAAGATGATGTAGGTTCCTTATTTGCATCAACGATTGTTTAAATTTTAAGAATATCTACAAAATTATTTATTTTTAACAGACAAATCCTATTAATTTTTTGCTAATCAGGAATATTAACATATAACTTATTATTCAGAATGATTTGGACATATATATATACACCTGGGTCTCTTTTTACGCGGACTTATTTAACACGATTTTGAAGTTATGCGATTCGTGTTTCACGGGAAGTCGAACTCCAATAATGCACTATTACTTTTTAAATAATAAATTCTGCACACTTACATTATATTGAAAGTAATAGCACATTATTGGAATTCGACTTTCATCTTAGTAATTTCAATATTTTCAGTGCTTTATAATAGTAAGATTTTATGCAATAATGAAATTAAAATCATGATTTAACATTACATGTATACACACATTAAATTTTACAAGATTATAATGTAAATTTGTTCAATCATTGTGTGTGTTAATTTTGCCTTTTAAATCACATTCTGTTTTTGCTTTTTAAAAAAGAACATAATCAATTATTAATCATTTAGTGTCTGCAAGTTTATTTTTAAAAGGTGAGTAATAGCAGTGGGCACAATTAAATTTGACAATTAAAAATTAAAATCTGATTTTTAATTGTATTTAACAATTTAAAAATTACTTATGGTGGCTTGAAATTAATGTGACATAAAACAAAATTTGATTTTTAAATGGAATTGAAAATTAAAGACAAAAATAAGAATTTAATTTTTAGTTGTTAGTTTTAATTAAATTTTTCCCAGCAGTGGTGAATAAATGTCTTTTTATTATCATAAGTCTAAGTTCATGAACAATTAATAAAATCATCGTCTCAAAGATTAATTACTAATTACATTGTCAACAGAAAACCATTAACACAACATGAGAGTGAACTTAGCGCTAGTTGTATTTCCTCTTGTGAGAATCTGATTTTTTACCAGTTTGCTAACGAACGTGTTTTTCGGCAAATAGTGAGAATAATTAAAATGTGTATAAAAATGTAAATTACTGTACTGTAAATTATGCATAAAATATATTATTTTGAATAAAATTAAATATTATAGTTAAAAAAAGTTTGTCTTGTATCCATTTTTTTTCAAATTTGAAATTTTTTATTAGTCATATTTTATTTTCTTATTTTTTTTTTTGCACGAATTTTAAAGTAATTTTATGTTGGTGCTTTGCTTTTATGTGAATTTTGAAAAACCACAGACCACATCCTCCCTTTTTTCAAGGTAAGTTACATCTATTTTTGCACAATTTCATTTGCACGTGTTTTCTGAGGAACCTATCTATCGCGTAAAATGAGACCCAAGTGTATATATATAATTGATAGTTAAAATTCAAAGTACAACTATTATTATTAATATGATGTTACTATCACATTTTGTTGGCAATAATAAATGAACTTTAAAAGATTATGTTTGTATCTATTGTGTATATAAATTTTTTTGTGTCTGAAAATCTTTAGGATAGTGAAAAGTAAGGTATAAAATTATGATAAATTACATTAAGAAATAAGAATGCTACTTCAATTTAAATTAATGTTTTATAAAATTTTAGTAAGGATTGTACTAATTACAGTCTTTAAATAACAATTAAGTAAAGTTTTATAATTGATTATCCCTTTTGAAAATTATATAGATTTTCTCCAACAAGCATACACATAACTCATAAATCAGGGGAAATTGCATTTTAATTTTATAGCAATATAAGAAAAAAAGCCATTGACATTTATTATGGATCATTGAGGTAGCATTTTATAGTAATATTACTGAGAACTTTTGAATGAAGAATAGTCACTTATTATACACAGCAATTTTATGATTGTTTTATGGAAAGTTTACATCTTCCAAATATTTACAAAAACCAATTTTCATAAAAATAATAATAGGTCTAATATTATATATATATATTCAAAACAATCCAATAATTAATACAGTAAAAATATTTTAAAAACAACTATATACCACAATTTAATAGAAGTACTTTCAACTATCTATATAGTCGTTATCAACTAGATTCAATTGTATTATAAAAAAACGCTACAAATGTAAAAAAAAAGAAATACTTCATACATCAATTTTCCCACAATTCATTAATTTTTATATGGGCAGCCTATCTATATATCAAATGTTGCCTTTCACTTTTTATTAACACAGCTTCTTTAATTTTGTGTTTATTATTATTTCTTTCAATACACAAAATCTTAACTTTATTAAAATCAAAATCAAAACCATAATTACATGTTACATTATGATCAAAAAATACTGAAGGTGATACTTCATAATTTTTAACATTCTCTTGTCTTGATTTTTGTACTCCTTTATATAACAACAAATGCTCCTTTGATATTTTCTCCAATGTACATCGAGATTCACCTATATATGCCTTTCCACAAACACACAGCCATTTATATATTGCACAACTTTGATTTAAAATACTATATATATATATATATATATATATATATATATATATATATATATATATATATATATATATATATATTGTACAGGATAGAAAATCCATTCTAATTTTTTCAAGCTCTAGTATGATTTTAAAAAATGTCTTTGATATAGTTTTACTTAAGGATTTGTAAATAAGTTGTTAGTGTTATTGTTATTAATTGTTTTATTGTTATTTAGTTAATGTTTATTTATTTATTATGATATATGCTTTGTTTTGAGATAGATCATTGTAATCGCAATATATGTATATAATTATGAGAGGGTGTATAAAGAAATAATCGTTAGCAGTTGTATTTAAATTGCTAAATATAATTGTATTGTACCTTTGTTTATTTATTTATTTATTTATTTTTTAAATTATAAGGGATATATTATTATTATTATGGTTGTTTAAATATTCAATTGATTTGTAAATTACAACATAAATTTTTCAATATGATATATATGTATATTTTTTATTGACATTTTTTTTTCTTTTATTTTGTTATTTTAAAAATGTTTTAAAACTGCTAAATAATAGTGTTGAGGGTTTTTTTAAAATCTGCACGTGAATATTTGCAACAACAGGAGAGAGCTGGCTATGGAATGCAGGATAATTGTCATCATTATTGCTAGTTAATAAAAATAAAAAAGAAGAAGACATTATTTTCATTTGTAATTTTCTCCAAATTTTTCTTAAAAATTTCCTTACAAAAATTATTGGATTAAGGATTGATACTAAAGATGGTTTGATAAGTTCAACTTTATCATTTTGAGGCTTTTGCCTCTCTACTTGCCCATCTAACAACATTGGAAAGTTTGTGAAGCACAAAACCTAAGGGTAAACTGGTATTCATGGATAGGTTTAAAAAAATGGCTATTTGAAATTATATATATCCTAGTACAATTTCCAAATTTCTTAGTGATCCAAAGTAATCTTCAAGCTAACTGGTACATAATTGGATGTCGGGGAAATGATTGGGGTCAGTTGTTTGATAATAGGAAACCAGTCTGTTAGTTTACTTGTAGTATGTGCATGTTTTGATGTCTCTTCAGGCCATTTTTGGGATGAATGAGATAAGTGAAAATGCTTGAAATGACTGGTTGATTTTGTCTTTTTTTTTTTTTATTGTCTATTATTGTATTTTTTTTATGTGTGTGTGTAACATTTAAATATATCTTTATAAAAAAAATATACAACTGAAATCTTTGGAAACTAACTTACAAATTTCTTTTGAATGTTGGAATTTTAAGAATCATGAGAGTCAATTTTAGTATATATGTTTGTTTATTTATTTTAAAGACATTTTATAGCTTAAACTATGTGAATATGTTGTACTTATAAATATATATAATTTTTTTTTTTACTTTTTATTTGATTTGCATTTGCATACATGTGTACTAAATAATAAAAGCCATCTGTCAGTTTGAATTGGAGAGCAATGAATTGTATTTCATTGCATAGCAATTGTATAAATGTACAAATTTATAGAACTGTATTTATAAATAATATCATCGTTTGATAATTATTTTAGTTCTTCAATTATTATTCACACAATCTGGTTGCATTTTATTCATATCCATTAAAACTTATAAGTTAAAATATTTAATTTTTCATACTTGTGTGCTTTATATATTTGTGCCAATATTTCATATGTTAGTCATTATCTTTATTTATCTTTAAGTCAGTTGACTTTTAAATTTATTTGTTGGTGCAGATATTACTTATTGTAAAATTATAGCAATAACTTTAGTCCACTATTGTGAAGTTTTTATCTTGGTGTTGTTAGTTGCAGAATAGCCTTAGCATGTCAGGCCTTATTTATTACAGTTATTATTATTGCTGGATGGAGTGGATAAATTTCCCATCTGTATTTTAGTTATCCATGAGTTGATAGTGCTTATATTTCCAGTGATTGTAATCACATATTTCTAGATATGTAGTGTTGTTGTATTCAGTGAGCCTCTTCATATATTTTCCTGATGCACTGAGTCAAAAGGTCCAGGCAGCCAATTCTGTCTCAAATGTAGGTGTTATTTTGGAAGTTACCATGCTTTTGATATATTTATGCTAGTTGCATTATAGAGTCCTCTTTTTGGGTCTATCACTCATGAGATTTAATTAAAATTAAATTTTCCACCATAGTAGGTGAGGATGCTTGTATTTTAGTATGTAATGTCAAGATAAGTTTGTTTAAAGGATGTGTTTCTTTAAGATGCACTCAATTATGTTAGTTTTTTAAAGTATAAGAATGTCTGTGTTTTGTGCTATCATGATTTGTAATCATTCAAAAACAAACCAACACCATTTTGTAATTGTAAATATTTGAATTTATAAGCATATGGACATTTAGTAAAATCCACACATGTTATGTATATGTTATGATCATCCAGAACTTTTCCAATGTAGGTGTAAATCACTTTGTTCTTCTTAAATGTTTATTTAGATGATTTACATTATGTGAACATTGGATTTATAACTTATGTGTGTATAAATGACTTCTGATAAATGGTCCATTTATTGAATCCATTTAGTATTTTCTTAATTCAGTCATTTAGTTATTTTCTACTTTAAAGTAGTATTTAAAATATATATATTAAAGAAATCCATCTGTGATCTAAGTTACTGGTTCAATGAG
Source organism: Epiperipatus broadwayi (assembly GCA_028023455.1). Lineage (NCBI taxonomy): Eukaryota > Metazoa > Onychophora > Udeonychophora > Euonychophora > Peripatidae > Epiperipatus > Epiperipatus broadwayi. The sequence goes on along the minus strand of JAQFVV010006278.1, from coordinate 5,379,866 downwards.
ATATCTACAGTTTGTTTATCTATTTGTATATTTATTCAATTTCATAACAACTTATACAGTTCCTATGTGAATATAAATTGCAAATTATAAGTGTTACTGTTAAACCTTATACTTAATTTACATATAGAAAAATTGAGTATTTGCAAAACAAAACTATTATTATGTTTTCCATATATGTATATGTATGGTATTATAAATCTAAAGTCGCAATATTGAAATAAAGCTGTATCATTTATTATATATAAAAGAATGATTTTGAGTTTTATTTGAGATTTATTAATTTTATTTTTCTCTATTTTTAGTACATCAGCTCTACAAGCTAGCATATATGAAAGTATTAAATTATTGGTAATTTCAATTGAATAAATATATTTTGGATTCAATAAAATTCCTTTTGTTCCTAATTTTATTTGGTATATAATTAATTGTAAGTTAAATTAACCCTGAGAACTGATTAGTAATGTACTTTAGTCAATGCTCTACATTATTAAGTTTTATTTTATATAGTTAGCCATGGTAATAGTATATTTTAGTATATTCATTTTGAGGCAGTTTATTTTATCTAACTATATGTATAACATGCTATTAAATAGGTATTATACATCTTATCTGTATTATATTTATATTGAGTTGAATGATGGAAGATATGTTTTTTCTTCTTGCATGGCACATGCATTTTATCATAATTGGCAGTTATTCTGAAGCTTGGTTAATTTATGAGTGCATCATAGATATATATCTTATAGATATGTTTTATCCAAATCTTTTCTTTATTTCTAATATAGACTATCCATTATAAAAGGTGCAATTTATAGATTGAATTTATAAATCAAATAATTTAAGAGATAACATATTCCATTATAAATGTTGTGTCATCATGAGCCTTAGTCAATTAATGATTGTTGATTACATATAGAGTTTAAAATTTATTTTTCATTATAAATGCTGCTCAATAATTTAGGCCACATCATTTTTTTTACTTATGGCATATATGCCATGCTACATTGATTATCCACTGTTTATTCATCTTTCTTCATTTATATTGATTTAATTATTTACCATTACAATTGGCCTACCAACATTTAAGGATTTCTTATCTTCATATATTTATGTTCCATTACAATTGACAACACGTGGTTGGCATAATATGTTTGTTGATGTTCCATTACAATTGGCACCATCGTTAGGGCTTGGTTAACTTATGATTGTTGGGGAAGAGATGTTCCATTACAATTGTCATCCAATATTTGGAGAATTATTTTCTTCTTATAGATATAATACAGTTATTTATGTTCCATTACAATATATATATTGTGCTTTCTTTTTATTTTAAGTAACATGTTTGAGATATGATGGTTGACAAAGATGTTAATATTATTTTCCGAAGAATTCCTTTTTTATATAAAAATAGATATATTCTCGGTTTTTCTAAAGGAATCTTATGATTTTTGATCCACAAAATAGATGCAATCATGGTTTTGTTGAGTCTTTAAATTCTACTATACATACAAATGTTGGGCAGCTGTTAATTATCTGATTCATAAGCTTGATTTTCATGGATAACTGGAACTTTTTGATATTGTATTACAATGTTTAAACAGAACAAATGAATTTCCCTTTATAATTAAATACATAATAAATTGTTTGAGGTAACGCATAAAGCACATATTTTATTCTCTAAAGTTTGATCCAGTATGTGATGATTAGTAAAGCTGTGTCTCAAAATAATATAAAGCAAAATCTATTTAATAATTTTTTTTATATTTTCTATGAGGCAATTTGACTTTTGATATATAATGTAAAGATTTTCTGAAAGGATTGGAATACATGGCAAAAATTTCCTTGATGGAAAAAATAATATTTAAAAAAGTAATATTAATTATGTATCCATAAATTTGAAAGTAACATTTAATTATATGTAGAGAAACTTAAAGCAAGCACTTTCTTTCAACAGGGTATATTCAGAAGTAACTTATGAAGTACCACTGTAAGTGTATTTAAAGTATTATCTTTATGATTTCAAATGGTTTCAAACAGATTTCTAAGACAGCTGTTCCTAAAAATTATTTTCAATCTAACTTTTCGTTATTCGGAAAATATATTAATTTATGTATTAAAGTTATGCATAAATATCATGGAATAGTATGTGTTCTCATTTATTGTTGTAGAAAATAGTGTTGAAATTTTTAAAAGTTCTTCATAATCTAGATGAAAATTTTAATGCATTATTTTTGTGGAATGAAAACATATATACATATTTGATTGGAAAAAGCAATTCAAATTTTTTACGTTGGAATCTCTTGTAAAATTAAAAGAATGTAATACACATAGAAATATTATTTCCAAACTTAATTCAAAATGTCACACAAATATTTGTTTAAAAAAAGGCAAGTGGAAGAAATAAATTAATTACAGATGATGTAAATATTAAAAAAAAAATCGCATTTTTTTCCAAACGGAATTATATTCCATGCATAGAACTTTAACAGCAATATTAATCTATACATTATTAAAAAAAAAAAAAAAACCTATTCAGTGAAAATTATTGAACATAAAATGGTTTAATATAGTTTATTTTAGAATGAATCAAGCTTTTTAAAGATATATCAATTTCAATTATTGATAATAAATTTTCATAAATATTTTTTTGATATTTTTCCAAAGAACTTCCATAAAATATTTAATAAAGATTGATAATTATTTGGATCATTCTAATTTTGTCAAATTTTCAGATTATCTCCGTAGATTTGGGTGATAAATTTCTAAGCAAATATCTAAAAACAAAATTTTAAATTTATCAAGGGAGAGTTTACCAATGAATATTGTTTCTATTATGCTAAGATTAAAAAAATCTTTTGAATAAAATCCTATATTTCCATGTTATTAATGCTTTTTCTGGTTATTAAAAACTTAATATTAGAATTGTATCATATTAATGTAAGCAGTAATTATTATTAATAATATTGGGAATTTTGATATTATTATTCAAAATCATAATTTCAATAGATTCTATAAAATTTTGTTTTTCACAAATCTTACTCCACTTTTATTTATTCATAACATTTTTTTTTATAAATTTGTCAGAAATTATTGACTCTTTTGTAAAGAGTATTTTTAAACATTTCCAAAGTAATATAAATTTATTTCAGTATTCTCAGATATGCCCTCTTACAACTATTATAGTGAGTTTATTAAATTTCTCAAATCATACAAAAATGAGCATTATTTAACTAATATCTATTTGAAGATATCCAAGTCATAGAATTCTGTTACATGGGTGACTATTAATTGTGGGAACGCAATTTCTAAAAATAATAAAATAAGGCTTAGATTGCCATTGTAGAACTGTAAATCAGAGATTCCATGTCAAAAGAGTGACTAATTTATTTAGATTATAAAATTTATGCACAATGCTTGTAGCCACCCATTTCAAAAATTGATAACCTTTATTTTTTATGTGTATATTCTCATAATCTATTATGAGGTAAAGCATGAATTATTTTATAGTGGCTGAATTATAAACATTGTATATATGTAGATTAACCTATACAAATGTTTTTACTGGCCTAACCAACAACATCTGAAAAAGAATTGTGTTATATATATATATATATATATATATATATATATATATATATATATATATATATATATATATATATATATATATATATATATATATATATTAATCTGTATAATATTACTAGCAGTTGAATGTATTTGGAAAGTTTAGGTAAAATTATTACTTTATACATGTGATAATTTACACTTATTGTTTTAATTCATTATACAGGCTTACACTTGCATTTATATATGTAATATATGTGGGATTCTAACTCAGATTTTTACATGAACCACAACTCTCAGTGCCATCTTATATTGCTGATCCACCTGATCACACACATGTTGAAAATATAAACAATCACCAATAAATGAATTTTGTGCTAAAGCAGCATTCATCAGTAGGTCCAGATTACCATCTACACACTTATATATAATCAGTACTCAGCTTTATATTAAGATAGCCAATCTTCATACTTTAAAAGACAGGCTTCAAACTATTTCAACCTACAACTCCTCAGTTTCCATTCCATTGAAAATCTGATGATGGAATGTTCAAAGCCCATGTCAGTAATGTCTACATGAGTAGGATGACAAACTTGGCACTAACGTGGGCTTTGAACATTTGATCATCAGATTTTCAATGGAATGGAAGGTTGAAGAGTTGTGAGTTGGAGTAGTTTGAAGCCGGTCCATTAAAGTATGAAGATTGACTATCTTAATATAACGTTGAGTACTAATTATGTATATGTGTGGAGATTGTAATCTGGACAATACGTGTATTAGTGACTATTTATCTTTTTAACATGTGTGTGATCAGATGGATCAACAATATAAGATGGCACAGAGAATTGTGGGTCATGTGAAAATCAGAGTTCAACTCCCACTTATTGTTTTAGTAAATATATTTTTTTCCATTAATAATTATTAGACTACTATTTAGAAAAAGATTAAATGCTACATTAAGAAGATTGATAACAATAGATTAAATAATTCCACAGCCTTATTAGATGATAGTTTTCCCCACTTTTTTCTTTTGCTTTTAATGAATATAGAAATTTCAGTTTAGATATTACTTTAAAAATAAAGTACCCGACAATGAATTGATATACAGACATTTTTGAGTTAATCACCTAAAAGATTTAATCAATCATTTTTGCTGAATGAGCAGCACATTTCAATAGAAATATTGTTTTGATAATGTCTATTCTGAGTATGAAGTTAATTTAAGGGAGAAAATGAAACCTCTTATAAATATGTTCGATTAAAACCATTTAGTAAATTAAAAGATATGTGTGAGCATACATCAATTATTGAAAGTTTAAGGAAATTTCCTTTAAATAAATCACGTGAATTAGCTGATATTGAAATTTTATTTGCAAAATAGAGTGTTAATTAATATGATAGTGAAATAATAGAAATTTGGAAATATAATTAAAATTTGTGTAGTAAACATTTTAATTCCAGTTTTAGTTCTGAAATGAAGATTTGGAAAATATTTTTTTCATGCATATGCTACATTGCATCACATAATATTTATGCATATGCCAACAATGTGTAAACATGAATTTTCTCAGCTTGCTTTCAAAATATGAATTAAGTGCAAGTAATTCATCTTTACTTCTTTATTCTATAGAAACTAATAACTTGACTTTTGACTAGAAATTTAATGCTATTCATTGACCATAGACATTTTCCAAACACATTATTGTTAATAACTATTTATATTTTCCTATTTTAGATATTTATTAGTTTACTATTTCAATATTTGCAAGAAATATATATATATAATCCCAGTGCATAACGCTATACTGAAAAAAAAAAATACAAATATTAACCATTAAATCACCCCACATGGTTAAGAAATCCAGTACTGCCCTCTGTGAACTAATATATAAATACATTATAGTTTAAATTCTTTTGTAACACTTTCAATTATGTAGTAATCCTCATCAGCTTTAACTGAATTTCAAATTTTTTAAACTTAATGTTACATATATTTCCATAAGCTGTGTATGACCATATTTGCACCTTGCCTAATAATAACATTATTCTTATATTTATCAATTAATATTGCCTCTTTAATTTTCCTTTTTTTTATGATTTCTTTCTTCCATTAATATTTTTATTTCATTACTGTTAAATGTAAACTTATAATTACAAGTTTTTTAATGGTCAAAAAATATATGTAACATTAAGTTTAAAAAAATGTGAAATTCAGTTAAAGCTGACGAGGAGTACCATGTAATCAAAAGTGCTACAAAAGAATTTAAACTATAATATTGTATTTATCTTTAAATTATATATATATTGTAATTTAAACTATATATATATATATTTATCTTTAAATTATATATATATTGTAACAAAATACGGTGATCAAAGATCCATTGTAACATAAATAAAAGTAAATCAAAAGAATTAAGATACATGAGTAGTCTACAGTATATAAAATCATAATATTATAACTTAATAAACAAAAAGTGGTAACTTAAATTTTATATCAAAGAGAAAAGAATTGTAATATGGAACTTGTTGAGTATATGCTATTTAATAAACACTCAAATGAAGAGTTATCAATCATATTAAGGGGACTCGTAAGTTATAAATGTAAGTTGTAAATAGTCATCGAAATTTAATGCTTTCAATATTCAAATATTACTTATAGATAAAATATAGGTGGCTTAAACATTCATGAATTTCTACTTAAGCTCTATAAAAATATATTGTAATTTCATAAGATCAGCAATATTGCTTGGAGAACTGGCCATTTCAGATATCTGGTGTCTTGCCTATTTCAAACTCTAGTGAGGCTACCATTACATCCCCCATAAACAAGCAGAAACCATAAACAAATTATTCAGAACAAACTACTATAACTCAGGTATATGGAAATCAAGTGGGTGAGTACACTGGTAACTCAATCAAATATCTCTCAATATATCCCCCAGTAGATTTTACTCACACTTATCTTTTGGTTGGATTTCAAGTGCATATCTAAGTGAACAACATGTGAATGTGGTCTATCAGGGTGCCACTAGGTTAGCTGGACCTAGACAAAGTTATATTTATAACTTTTTCACATATACCGGGTTTGAATCTTTTTGGTACCTTATTTCTTACAAAATGTATGATTCTGATTTCAGACCCATAGCATTGGATGCACTAATATTTAAGTAAACACACAACATATGTAAACCAAAGTTGAGTATATAAAATTCATTAGACAGAAATCATTTCCTAGATCTTAATATAATAAATGTGTTTCTATATTTTTATAAGTTTTACTAGCTCAGATAATATTATTAATTTATGATGGAAATTCACTCATCCTTGCATGAAATAGATGATGGGATGGTGGTTATAATAATACTAAGAAATCACTAAATACTATGAAATCAATATTTATTTATGGCCTTTAAACATTTATCTACCCCATTAATTAAAATGTGATGATGACAATGATGATAATGATAATGATAATGGTTTCAACCACAGCTTTAGGACTAAGCCTAATCATAAAACCTAATTGTTATAAAGAAATACATAATTATTGCTTAATTTTAGTATATCTATTTAAATCCTAAATAATCAATATCAACCATTGATGATGAATGATCACAATGAATAAAGACTATTATCAATAAAATACATATGCCTTGTTTAATAAAACAATTTAACATTTATTAATTTATTACAAAAATCTACAAATAATTTAAAGATAAAACCAAAATTTTATATGAAATAATGAGAACAATAATTAGTTATCAGGCAATCATAATGTTAATTTTGAATTCTTCCCCCTTTCCCGTCAAAAATATATACATAAATTTGGATACTAAGATTGCTAAAGTTTTGGATTCACAAAAAAATATTTCATAAAAAAAAATATATTCACTCTTTTTTTTTTCCTTTCTCTTTCGCACACATACTTTTATAATCTAACAGGTAAAGTAGAATGATAAAAAAAATGTTAGTAGAAGTGAAAGAGCAAGATTTCCAGAACAAGTTTTAAATTATTTTTCTCCCCCTCCCTTCTACGCTCTGAAAAGCTATACTTTAACTTAAAACAAAATCTAATATTTTTAATACCGCCTATTTTTTTCTACATTCACACACCATTATGTATATGCAACAAGTATTATTATATTATGTATGTGCATGTTTTATCCCCATAATAAAAAATATTATTTAAAACAAAATAATAATAATATAAAAAATATGTTACATATTAATAACATTTCATAACTTTAGGTTAATAGACAATCATAATTTTAGTACATATAAAATCATTAACAAAGCCCATGTTTATCGTTATTAAGAAATTCTTGTTTTCAATTGATCCTGGTTGTTTTAAAAGTTTTTTAAACAAAAATATACCACTCTGTTGCTAAAATTTTACTAAGTCTCTGAAATTATAAAGAAAACATAAAAAATATATATTACCAGTTCCATTCTTTGGCAGCAACTTCCAATGATTCAAATTTATCTTGTTTAATGTCTATCTTTGGCAGCAACAATTTCCATGTTTCTCTGGAACAATCTCTTTCTTGAGGTGGATAATTATTTGATGATGATGATTCTATTGAGGTTATTTGCTTTAGTGGACAATTTGGAAATCATTATATTAACTTTTCTTCCCTTTCTGTCAAGCGTGATTCTTTTAGAGGATGAAGTACAGCAGTTGTTTTCATATTTATAATTTATCAGGGGTTTAAACTCAGTTACTGGAACAATTAATTGCACTTGATGATTTAATATTTATCAGTAGATTACTCTTTTTCCTGATCACCTCCAAATGCAGGTGAATGTTTTCTTATTTCTATTTAAAAGCATCTTATTTCTCTCCGTGAGTTGAAAGGTGTAGAATGTTATTTTTCAGACAAGACATTTTTTCTTTCCTATATGATATGCTGTATCCAAGGTGGCCTGGAAAAAGGCCCATGATGAATCATATATATATTTTTCTAGCCCAACATCCTTATATTTTTAACCTTCAAAAACTTTATATTAAAAAAAAAATGATTTAAAAAAGAATATCGGGTCGAACTAAAAATCCTTGTCTTTTCTAGTTTCAATAATTTTTTAAAAGTCTCTATAATATCAACTGATTTTCCAGACTGCTTTTATATCTGATTTTTTTTCTATTTTTGAGCACCTCTCTTAATTAAATTTATAACCTATTTTCAACCAAATCGTTTTTCAGCTAGATAGTACTAAAAATCTCACTATTCTGATTTTTAGACAAACTTTTGTTTTGAAGGAAAAAAAATAATCTTAATCCTTTTTTACACCTATGTAACATCTCATATTTGAGCTTCTTTCTTTTGATCTTAAGATGAGACATTTTTAAAATTAGACTTCTCACATCGTCTCTAAGTTTTTCAACAGAAAAACAACTCTTATAATACAAAATTGTTGAGTAAAAAAAAATAATTCAACAGATTTTCTTCTTTTTCTTTCAATATTTAATAAATAAAAATGTAGTTTATGTATGCAATGTACACACACACACATTCAAATTATTTATAAACTGACATTAAAATAATCTAATTGCTAGCTTAGTAATTATAACCCTAATATTTAAAATTAAATCCTTAGCTTCTAAATCCAAATTACAGTTATAGAAAAGCAAAAATAGAAGTATAGAATAAGATATCAAAATTTAGCAAGTGTAGGTTAGTTTCAAAGAAAGTTAATATGTATAATTTAAAAGTGACAAACTAAATAGCTTTTATAACACACACTGCCTATACATATGCGTTATAACTTTATTTTTTTTAAAAAAAATTTAAATACTGAATAATTAACCGTGTGTACTACTCTTTTTGAGTTTTTTTATCAACACACAAACAAATAAAGAAAATAACTGTTGCATCACTCTCTTTCTATCTTAAGCTTTTAGAACTGGATCTTGTAGGGTTTAAACTTGGATGCCCTACAGCTTCCTTTTTATATAAAAATGTGATGATGATTTTTGTTTTACATTTTCTTTTATGCACATTACTACAAATTTAGCTAATGACTAAATTGTAATGGCACAACATATATATATATATATATATATATATATATGTATATATATATATATATATTCTGACCTTGTAATTCTTGCATCCTCACTTCCCAGATAGTATAGGGCATAAAATGGGTTCTATCTCAGTTATTAGTTAATAACTAATATATTCAGTATTAAAATTAAAATGTTTCACTAGCTTAAATTTAAAATATGTATAAGGTTCAGTTTATAAAATGAATTAAATAAATATTTAATATTTTCATGAGACTTGAAGTGAAAATACAGGTGACAAGATAGATTACATTGAGCCAATATCCTACAGGATACTACCTCAATGGTATAAGAACACTATCCCCCTTTATTACTATTTCAAATAACAAACTCCTAGTATTCTTACAACTTTAATAACTTCAATTCACTAAAACTAAACTAATAGTTAAATGTTAATCTTCTATTAATAATATAGCTCAATAAAATAATCTCAGGTTCATAAAATTTATTCTAAATTAATTTTAAAATACGGTAGTAAAATATGAGAAGGGATTTTATGTCATAATCTACTACACTTAAACTAATAATAATAAATAACAATAATAATATTCTTCATGTAATGATATAATAAATACGTGGTAGCATTTTAATAATCTGACAAACAAAATATGTGTGGCAACTGATAGCACATAATTTAATATAATATTGTGATAACTGATTTATGACCAATAAACGATGTAAGATTATGATTATTTAATTATAATGAATACCAATAAAATATTTAAAATTCTTAAAATAATTCTTTATTTATCTTTTGTGCAAAATTATATATTATGCATATATCGTGTTTTCATGCAGCAATGTGAAGAAATAAATAACTCTGACACAAAATTTTTTAAATAACAAAATTTAACAAAGTTTATTATTAACAATAAATACCCAAACAATTTATTTACATTATTTACAGTGGATATCCTTAACCCTTTTATTTTACAGTTTGATCTACCTGGTTCTAAAAAAAATAGTTTATATCTCAATTATATTTTATTTAGATTTAGGACAAAATTAAAAATGTTACTATTTGGTTTCTCCTTATGGTTAACTTATTACAAGTATATTTATCTACTTTATTAGCAACAACATTTTATCTCTAATATTATTAAACTATCCCATTTTAAAAATTCATACTTAGAAACATTCCATAGAAAACAAAATTTTATAATGAGTATGGATTTCTCAAAATATAAAAAATTCATCTTGCAAAGTCAAAGATGTTACACAAACTATTATCTAAAATTCAGTACTAGATTTTAGTATTTATCACACAATGTTTATTAATCATAATATATTCTTCTTTAAGCCTTACTTTAGTATGATATAAGTTTAATCATTAATACATGTCTGTTAATCAATAAACAAAATATACTATCCATATTGTTTAAATAATCTACTTTGTACTATTGTATTTTAAAAAATATGCAATACTTATTTTCTCTCAAAAAAAAAAAATAATACTAAAGCATTTAAAATTATTATCACTTTAAAAATATCTTTGTTTAGATACTTTATTTTAAAAAATTTTATATTTCATTTCCGAAATAAAATTCAAAATATATTTTATGATTCTTTTCTTTCCCTAGGACACTTTGGATCTTCAATTCTAAGTTATAATATTTGCTCCTTATAAGTAACTAAACTAATCTTATCCAAAAACGATAGCACAACCTTAGTTCTAAATTATTTATCACTTCTTTTAAAAGATCTTACCAAACGATGCAGTTACATGAAATAAAGATAGTGAAAACAGATGTATAGGATTAAGGAAGAAAGCTAGAGTATTATTCTTAACATATCTCAAAATCATGGCACAGTGCGAAGAGGTAGGACATTTATCTGCCTAATATCCTCTAGTACAGGGGTGATGTTAAAGCTATTTCTTCAGCTTTATTAAAACATCAAATATTTAAAGAAATATAAACACTGTCCAATAAAATATGTATCAGTCATAGGGCTTTGTTAACTATGCTGATATTCACATAAAGACTAAATATTATTTCCATTCCTTATAACATCCTATTTCTTAAAACATCATCTTGGTTTCCTGTTCACTAAGTACTTTCAAGCCACTATCTCAACATTATTTCTCAAGATTTTTCTACATCTTACATTGATAAATGACTATCTGCATTTACAAAACAATAAACAAAATTTATTAATAGTTAAACAATCTTACTATCCCATAAGAAAAGTCTGCTTACTTCATTGCTCTGTATGTTTAATCATATACGATCTACATAAACAATATTGGAATATCCCACATCATAAAAATTTTAAAAAAGAATCACATAATTATTTGTTATGTTGGATTATATTACTAATAAAAAAAATAAAAAAAAATTGTCGTATGCATATTTTCAAATCAATCCTATCTCATAATGTCTTTTAAAATGTTGTATAAAATGCGTTACATATAATTTTAAAAAAACTTTTACACTTCATTCTTCCCATTTATGGATGATCTAAAGAAAACAAAAATATACATTATAAAATTATTAATAGTTATTATTATTACCAATAACCTTTATCTATTTATCGTGTTCAGTAGGCTTCCTTTGTCCACTTGAGCATTGCAGATATAGAAAAAAAATTCATACCCATACACTTTATATTAAAATATTTTAGCTAAATTATTAGATTATTATATTATAAAAATTTAATATTAATAAATTAATGTTTTTTATGTTTTTCCTAATCTTATATAAAAATTTAGATTTAAACTAGGTTAACAAAATAAAAAGAATCAAAACTATAGTTACATATTTTCTTGACGATAGTTCCTGATAAGTCCAAAATGCTTATTATTTTCTCTAGAGTTTTTAAAAATGTTCTCCAAGCACGTTAAAGTTTAAAATAAAATAATTATCAATCCATTTAGTAAAATTTAGAAAATAATCCTTGGTTTTAATTTAAGATGATAATGATTAAATAATCCCATGAAGCTTCTTAATCTTCTCTACCAATATTCTCTGCGTATCCGATGCATCAATCCATCTAATTTAATTTTAAAATACTCGATAAACTCTTCAGTACTATTTTTTGTATTTCCATAGATCCATTTTTTATTCATCTATGTGTTCACTTTTTTTTTTTTTTTATCTATGTTTCCTTCTGGGTACATTTAAAACTTTCGTTTGGTATTTTATAAATCTCTTTTAAAATAAAAACTTCAAATACTTTTGAACAAATCTTTTCCAAGTACATTTTAAATAATTCGAAGACCGGACATTTTAATATCAAAAAAACGCTTCTATAGCATAATCTCCTGGGGTCTTTCTTAAATTTTGCACTCAAAAATATTTTTTTTAAAAAAAAAATGTTACCTTTAGAAATGATATAACATTTTACTCCGTTGAATATCATATTATAAAATAATTCATGCAATATATGATTATCTTATTACCATTTAAAAATATCTTGAATAAGCTTATAAATCATATGTTTCAATACATTTTTACACTCCGTATAATGTTCAATACATTTTTAGACTCCGTATAATGTCCGTGCTGTAGTTTTTATGTATCAAAACAGTTCTTCGGTTAAATATTAATAAAACTGTATCAATAAATATTTCAAATATTTCTTCAGTATTACAATTTATCTCCATTTTATTTTGTAGTATATCCATTTTTTTATTGTGTAGTTTAGGTTAAACTTTTAGATAAAATATGACTGGTAAGTACTTTAAAAATTAGAAAATCATATTAAACGAAATTATTAAAATATTTTTAGTTTATATTCTCTTTTGCAAAAAAAATATTTTTAAAATTATCAATTAGTTTTTTGCAGATAAAGTTATAAGAAAGCACTAAAAAAATTGACTAAAATAAAAGATTTTAAAAATACTATCTTTTGATAGTTATAATTTACCTCTCTCCGGTTTCAATCCATTTTTAATCTCCCGCTATAAGTTAGTTACAACAATATTTATCGTCTGTAAGGATACTTATTTCTTATTGGTCAATTCTTACCCCGCTTGAAAACAAATTTACAGATTTTCAATTTATAGTAGAATTATATTTGAAAAATAAAATGATGATGTAATGAACCTAAAACATTACTTAAAATATTACTTTTAAATAAATTATTATTTTATTAAAACTATTTAAACATTACATATGATAGTTAACTTAATATTTATTATTATTTGCTTTTATGATAGGCAATAATTCTATCCAATTCTATAATATAACTTTGAAAATATTTTAAACTTTGTCATTATTTCAAACAAGCATGTGTGTAATAGTATACATTAAAGATCACATGATTACTCTGACAGACGATTTTCAATCTATTTCTCTGTCTAAACTAATAAAACCGATACATTTATTATATTGTATAAAATAATTATAAAAAAATTTGGAAGAATAATTTAGAAAATATAGAACTAGATATAATCTTCACCATCATAAAGTTTATTTTAAAATATACTATATTAATTTTTGCTTATTAAATATGATTATAAATTTAAACATAGCATTTATTAACTTATCAGTTTTAAATTATTAAAATCGAATTTATTAAATATACTTTTAATTATTTATAGCTGTGTTATTTAATATGTCCAGCTTTTACAACCACATGCAACAATATTTTAAGCTTTATATAACTATTTTTAAATGATTTTATATACTACATATTCTCTTTAGCTTCAAATTGTACTTTAAAGATATAATTGACTTAATATAATTAATGTATTAAAAAAACATATTCTAAATTTAAAATTTTTTAGTAATTGACTGTTATGAATTATTACTGACCTATAGAAAAGGGCACAATATATATATATATATATATATATATATATATATATATATATATATATATATATATATATAGGTATGACCTCAATAATGAGTGCATTGATACCAGATTGAATGGAAAAACTAAAGAACAACAGGAATGTGATACTTATTGTCTTAAAATACATTATTTGTTTTAGAAATAACATTGAAATTTAGTTATATAATAAATTATGAATTAAACTATCAAACATGACTTTGTGTGTCTTGAATTTTTGGCAAGAAAAAAAAACATATACTTTTTTAAGAATACAAACACTTTAGCAGTTAATAAACTAATTAGAGGGATATGGAATGAAGGATTAATAGAATGAAAAAACAACCTTTCAATTCCTTTTAATTACATATATAGGAAATATTCAGCTTAAGCAAATTACAGGTTTTAGAATTACATTACATGTTAGTATAAATACAGCCCATCATATATACCATATATATATATATATATATATATGATGGGCTGTATTTATATATATATATATATATATATATATATATATATATATAATGGTTCAATAAAATGAGGGGTTAAGTATGTCATGTCTACATAGTATGACTGCAATATAAATACCAATAAATTCTTTGGGTATTTTATTGTTGGTTTTCCAATAAAATGGATGGTTGAATAATTGAAAGGATGAGAAGATTGAAGCCTGTTCATTAAAGTTTGAGGAATTGCTATCTTAATAAAACTGATCACTGATTGTATACATGTGTGGGAGAATATAATCTGGTCCAATTGATGAGAGCTGGTTCTGCACAAAATACGTTTATTGGAAAGTCATGTATTTTTTTAACATATATGTGGTCATGTGTATCATTTTCTGAAGATGGAGTGGAGGATGAATAGAGTGAAAACTACTGAATTCAAATCCATCTAATTACATCCACCCACACACACGCTCACACACACAAAACCATATATATATATATATATATATATATATATATATATAAAACCAAAACTGTCTAACACTATACTAGCAAAAATAAAAATGCAAAACCATAAAACAATACAATACTAGATTAAATACAAAATTTTACCAAAATCCTTACACAACCATGGTTTCATCTACTACAAATAGACCTATCAATGTTATGAAGACTTCTTTTGAAATTAAGGGAAGGTGGAGTTTGAAATGAATTATGGGAAGGTTTGTTTGTTTGTATATATATATATATATATATATATATATATATATATATATATATATATATATATATATATATATATATATATATATATATGTATTCTTTAGTTTGATTTTCACTTGAGAAGGTCTATTTGTAGTAGATGAAACCATGGTTGTGTAAGGATTTTGGTAAAATTTTGTATTTAATCTAGTATTGTATTGTTTTATGGTTTTGTTTTATGGTTTTGCATATATATATATATATATATATATATATATATATATATTCACTAGAGAGAGCTTACCACTAACTCCAATCAAGCTTTAATTTATAAGTGCCAAAAGAGAAATAATTCAAAATCTCTATCAGAATGTCTTTATTCCCAGACCAATTGGTTTCGAGCCTATAGCTCACCTCAGTTAGAAGCTAGAACTCCAGACACTGCATCCAAAAGACCAACTTAAAAGTCAGCACTCACTTATAGCATCTTTGACTGAAGGTTTGTGATTGATGGTGTTTTGATTGTACTTATATATTGGATTATTTCCATTGTCTAATATTAAATCATGAATGTCTAAAAGATTATTAAACATTTAAATTTTCCAATTACATTAAACTATTAGTAATAGAAATCACATCAGTGCTATTGTTAACAGTTTAATAAAATTGAAATTTTTCAATAAAGTTTAATAATAATAAAGTTGTGCTAACACACATATAAAGTAAAACTCTATGAATTAACAAATTAATTGTAGTCATCAAATTAAAATGGCTAAACGCTTTTGAGAAAATGTATTTCTTACAATTTGTTGATTACAATTAATCTGTTAATTTATACAGCTTTACATTATATGTATGTTAGTGCAACTTTATTATTATTATAATTTTGACAAGTATAAAGCATAAATCTGTGATTTATTACTTAATAAAGTTTAATATTTTTCTAAAGATATTCATGATTTAATGTTAGATGGTGGAAATAGTCCAACATATAAATACACTGATAGCATGTTTTCTATGTCCAGTATTTTATGTGGCATTTTTATTATTTCCACTCATTTCTGTACTACATTTAGGTTTTAGTTGTAGAAACCACTGTTCCTAATAAACATTTAAAGATTTTATTAATCTTATTTTATACATTTATATGGGTTGTAAACAAGCTTTGCTCTAAATATGATAATGTCTTTATTAATATGTCACTTTGATTCAGTAAATATTTCCATTAGTTTATGTATATATAAAAGTAAAATGTCTCTTCAATATATAATTTAAATTTTACCTTGTACTTTTTAAATATATAAATTTATTAAGCACTAGCAGATATCTAATAATAATGTACAAGGCTAAACCCTTTGACAGAAGCACCTTAAAAATGCTTATTTGACAGCCAATCAGATGTAATAATGACTGAACATGGAACTTTTAATTCAAGAACACAAGCTAAAACACAAGAAAAAGATGGGATCCACCTTCTTCTATACTTAAACTTATATATAAATAAGTTAGACTCAAGCATTCGAACCAATCTATAATTGTATTTGACCATTCTATAAATATTACATACGTTTTGTGTTTTTAAGATTTAAAAAATGTTTCCAATTGCTATTTTCAGATGCTTTATTAATATTATACAAATAAACATATATTTTTAACTCTGTTGCATTTTTTATTAAAAGTGAAAATTCTTTATTAATTCAAAATTACCTTTCTTTTTTTTTTTTTTTTGTATATTTAAAATTAAATTAATCTTTCATTTAATTTATTCTATATAATAAGATTCTGTTATGAAGTTTAGTATGAGTGTTAGTAATAAGCTTAGCAGTTTATGTGCCTGGATTTTGCTTCTTTCTTTTTAAGAATAGATGCAGTATATTAATATCAATTTTTGCTGAACATCGAAAAGAATCAGGACATGTGTTCAAACCTGCATCTACAAAATTGGTTTGTACTGAGAGGCATGATGTTAAGCGAAAGGTAAAGGAGGCTTACTTTATTGCAGAGGACTCCTTCACCATTAATTGTAAAGAAGCATGTTTTGCTATTTCAAAAAAATGGTCTTAAGGACTCATTTGCATAGAAATTGCATATTGTATTTATATAATGATTTCAAAGAACAAATCATAACTGGCTATGATTATGAAAAGTACATCTTCTTAAAAGTGCTCATCCATTTAATTTATTTTCTATTTGTTGTTACAGCTTTACTTTGTAAGTGTGATAGCATGATTTATATTATCATATTTAGACAAACATAAAGTATAAATCTACAGGTTATTACTTAATAAAGTATTTGTAAAATACTATAATAGGTATATAATTTCTGGTTTTAAAAAAAACTATTTTATATTTTTATTTTAATTATTTTATTTTTGTTTATTTCTGAAAATTCTATATTTTGCAACTTCTTTTTCAATATTTATTTTCTTTGTATAAACATTATATTACATCTTGATTTGATAGTTTTTAAATTTCACTTTATCATGTTTGCTTTTATATTCTTTGAATAAAATCATTAGTATTAATTTTATTTTGTTTTTTTGCTTCCAATTATCTAGCTTTACATATATTCTTTTTTATGATATTATAAGTTATTTTTATTTTGTTTATGATAGTTTTTATGATTATTTTATTTTGCTATTTTTCAGATTTCTTTACTATTTATTTTTTATTGGTCTTGTTTAATTTTTCTTCAATATTAATTTCTGTTTATTATATTTAAAATATTTTTTTACAATTCATGACTTAAGAAATATTTTTGTTTACAAAAATTTATTATTTTATATTTAATAATTTTGTTAAACATGACTCTTTTATTTCCCAAAGAATAATTTCCAGATAACATCAGATGTTTTGGTATGTAAAATCTATAATTACAATTGTTTGTCTTTTTTTGTTAAATTTATTTTCTATTTCTCAGATTTGTTTTATATAGCTTCAATTTTACATCTAATTTTAGTCAAACTTTATCATTTATCAAAATTAACAATTTTTTAATGGAACTAGCATTTCATTAGAAATGTTTATAATTTGATTCTATACAAATGTCCAGAAATTTCTATATAATTTAATTTGTGTTTTATCTTTCCACTAATTACTGAATGATCTGTTTATTAGATCTCTCATTAAAAATTTAATCCATGCATAGATATTTTTTTAATAAAAAATATAATGGCTATAATTTTTTTAAAGACTTTTTTTTCCTCATGTGTCATAGCATCAGGCAGGAAGTGAACCCACTAACCTGGGACAACTGTTTGTAAAGCAGCTGTTGCTAACCTCTCGGCCACTGATACTTTATAATGTTTTATATCACTCTATGCTATAAGAATTTATACAGGAATTAATAAACAATGAATGTAATCTTATAAAATAACACATTCTCTGACAAGGTTTTGGATATTCACCTGAAATATTGAAAAGCTCTAAATCATAATTACTCATACAGCAGCTAATGCTTTTTTAAAAATTAATTGTGCTAAAATCTTTAACACAGGACAATGTGCATGGCTCCAGTGTAACATAATGTCAATAACTATATATATTGCTAAATAAAAACACATTGAACCCTTGTATAAAAAGATATACACTAAAATTAAATATAGCTTGGCTCATCTAGCTTATCTTAGTAGTATTTATATCACCCATACAATTCTAATGCCATATATAATCAATTATCAAATCTATATAGGAAAAAATAATTAGAATATGTAATAAAAGCTTTAGAATGTTTGGTGCTACATTACCATTCTAAGAAATTCAATATATTTTTAAGCTTTTTTCATTAATTACATTAAAGTAAATTTTATTGCCTCTATGCATTTTTTACAGTATTTTATTAACTTCATTTATCTTATAGTGTTGGCTGTAATTTTACATAAATATACAATAATATCATCACCATATAATTTATTTATATATATATAATGTACTGAGATAATAATAATCATCCTTATTATTAGTTTACAATTATAAAGAATTTTAGAATTAAGATTAAAATCATAAGCGATATGCATAGATTAGCAGTCATTTCTCCAGTCAGCATCATTAAAACATTAGTGTACTATTATTGTAATCTTGGTTATATTCAAAACTCAGACAAAATCAAAAAGGTTTAGAATATTTTTGCCCTTAATTAAAACACGGTAATTTATACCAATTTAGTTAATAATATGTTTCTCATGAATGAAAAAAATTCAGTATTGGCAAAACAAATTATTTCAAAGTTAAACGATTTTGAATTTATTTTATTTTTATGTTATTTTAAACAAATACATTTATGAATCTTTTTGTATAAAAGATTAAAGTCAATCTTTAAATATAGTACAATTGTAATGATATTATCGTAATTATTAAAATTATAATAAAGTTTACTTTTAATTAAACCAAAATATATAGAATTTGTACTATGAACTGGTAAATATTAAATTGTAAAGAACGCTTTCTTTAGATTTGTATCACATGGGCGGTTATCCCATGATGTAAAAAATTAATAATAATAATAATAATAATAATAATAATAATAATAATAATAATAATAATAATAATAATAATAATAATAATAATAATAATAATAATAATAATAATAATAATAATAATAATAATAATAATAATAATAATAATAATAATAATAAAATGCTTGCTCACAATTACACCAACGGATACTCCACCTCTAAATTCACAGTATTTATCTTCACTAATACAAAGTGTCACAACAATATCTACTCAAATTAACATAGAAGCAACATATAAATATTCATACTGGCAAATTTACAAACTATTATACCCAGAAAATCCTGGAGACACACAAACAACAATGCTTGGAATTAGCAATTATCAATTATTAAAAAAAATCTAAAAATGGTCATTAGAACCAACATATTTTGATTTTATATTAAAAATAAACCTTTATGCACTACCAACATCATATTTCCTTCGATACAGATGTCTATATAAAAACATTGATCCTTTTTGCAATCTTTGCCTCACAGCAGAAGAGACACAACAGCACATATTCTATTCATGCACAAGTTTATCCAATATACACAAATTGTTAATAGAAACTTACCAAAGGAAAAATACATCCATTAATAAACATATTACAATCTTTTAAAAAAAACTCTACCCCAACAATACAAGCAATAACTTTTTTACTATATGCATACTGGTGCACAAGATGCTCATTTACATTTGGTAACAATACAAGAAGACATCCAGCAACATTTACAAAAAAACTTCAACAAATAAAAGAGCGGGATTACAAAATTAGCACTCCAGACATTGCAGCAACAACATAGTCACTCATAAGACAGCCATCAAACTTATAACAGAATAACCATCAAACAGATTATTTAAAATGTAAAATACAATTGATTTTAAAATTTAGAACTTGTTCCAAAGTCCTATGATTGCCTATGTAACAGGATGCAATCGTTTGTTGTAAAGAATTTATGTAACATTTGTTTAATAAAATTCTTTGAAACATACTACTACTACTACTACTACTACTACTACTACTACTACTACTACCACTACTACTACTACTACTACTACTACTACTACTACTACTAATAATAATAATAATAATAATAATAATAATAATAATAATAATACTACTACTACTAATAATAATAATAATAATAATAATAATAATAATAATAATAATAATAATAATAATAGTAGTAGTAGTAGTAGTAGTAGTAGATGCTAGTGAGAAAAAAATGCTGACTAGTAAAACAAGAAAACCTGCTGATTGCATGAACTAAGAAAAAAAATTTTCTGATATTAGAATTCATAATTAATATTAACATGATAAATATAAAAGATATACACATATAATATGATAAATGTATGATCTGTCTTGTTCAATTTTTTTTCTAATATGGAGTAAATTTTAAAGAATTGTATAAGCCCTTATCCAATGCATCTCAGGAAAATGAAAAGTTAAAAAAAGACTTTCACCAACTTTGTTCTATTTTTTATTCAATTTTCTGCTATTGCCAATGAATTAATTAATATTTCTTAGCATTTTAAATTAAAAAAATGAAATGTACACAAAATATCTACAATGATTATATATATATATATATATATATATATAATCATTGTATATATATATATATATATATATATATATATATATATATATATATATATAACATGATAAATAGTCAAGGAACGCTATCTTCACAATTATACCAAGTTATTTTACTATTCATTTTTTGATTATATTAATCTGCTGTGACTTATGGCAGTTGTAATGTCAATAGTATCGATTTAAAGATAATTGAAAAATGTGAGAGATGAATAAAAAGATAAAAATTATTACAGGGGGTTTATTGCTTTCATGTAGGAGCAAAATAAAAATTGTTTCAGAATAAATATGGTTAATGTAATGCATTCTCTTAATAAAAAATAGTAGAGATAAGTCATTCTAGGACCTGTTTAATGCTACTATTTAGTATTCAACAATATTTCAAGATTGGTATTTTAGATATAGAATAGAGTTAGAGAATACTAATGTTAATGTAGTTATAATTTAAAGTTAGTAAAAACATGTAATGATTTTACAACATTATGTAAATTTTTCTTTGTGACTTCTAAATCTATGACTTAAATTTTCAAACTTTCTCCAGTCACTATGGTTCAATATCTTATACTAATAAAGATATCATACTTAATGATTTTCATTAGTACTTTTATTTTTTTTAGATATTTTTTTCCTTAAACATATAAATAAATTGACATAGGTATGTCAACTTGCATTTATGTAGATAATACATATGAAAAAAAAATGAAATGAAATTGAATTATTCCATGTGTTTATATGAAGCCAGATATATTAATATCTTTGATCTAAAATTAAAGTTACATATGATCTAGAGTTAATATCTAGATTAATAAATGATATTTAACAGTTATTAGTGTATTTAACAGAAATGATTGGTGTCAAAATTGTGAGAGCAGAAAATTTGACAATTGTAAATAAAATTGCACTATTTTTATACTATATTATCATGTTTTTGATATTATCTATCATTTCAGTTTAATAGAAATTTTGAACTATAATTTCATTTTTACAACAAGAATATACTCATTAAAAAGATTTACTATCCTATTATAAAACTAAGATAATAGAAATAATATTGTATTTGTTTTAGTTAAAAAAAAAAAAAAGCTAAAATTATATTGAAATACTGTCGTATTAAAACAATGCATTTTAAATACATATATATATATATATTACTTTAAAAATAGATCAGTGATTGAATTTAAGTATTTTAAAAATAAATTTTAAAAGATTGCTTTAAAGCTGCCTAATATAAAAATCGTAAAAGAATCTAAATGCTATAAAAAGTTGAAAGAAAAAGAAAAAAATACATATAAAAACTACAAAAAAATATACTAATGTTAAACCAAATAATTTCAAAAAAAAACATTAAAATATAAAAAGATTAAAAGAAAAAGATATAAGCAATCTACTATCAAAAAAGTTTAGTATGTGCACATTTATTGTTAAATGAAATTTATTTGTTAAATACATTAAAATATATTTATATAAACAAAACCTTACAAAAGTCGAATAGAAATATACAAAAGACAAAAAAATTAAAGAATGAAATAAAGTTAAGAGAGCTAGTTTTATAAAGAAAAATAATCAGATTTTTGTTATCAAATAAAAACCTTTAAAAATAAATGTAAAGATTGTATTACATAATTAGATTATATATGTTACCAATAAAATAAAATTCTGTGCAATTTTTATATAACTGGCTTACATTTTAAATACAAGTATATTTTATATACTTGGTTCTAGATATAATGCAGAGGATTTGAACACAGACTTTGAAGCTCCCTTTAGCCATCCACTCTTATCTCTTATAACCGCAACATATGACCACACACGTGAAAAAGATACTGATCTTCAATATCCGTATATTGTGCTAAACCAGTACTCATCAGTTGGTCCACCACATTATCTCTCACACATCTAAATTACTAATGTATATATAAGAATTATTTTTTGAAAATATCTTTAGAAATAATGTTTCAATATTTTTTACCTAAAACTAGATTTCAGTAATTTTATAAAACAGCAAATTCTGTACTAAAGATATCCAAATTCTAAAAAGCATAAAAAATTGCTAAACAATTATTTTCTATTTTAAAAAAACCCGCATATATATATATATATATAAACAAATATTTGAAAATACAGTACTTAATAGTTTATAAAAAATATATGTATAACCATCACTTAGAAGCGCTTACAACTAAATTGTAGCTTTGTGAACTATCACTTTTAAAAAATGTCAGCTTTCCCATAATTCCACGATGTCAATCTTCCCATAATTATGTGATCTTAATGTTTGCCGCTTGCCTATTAATTAAATCTTGCTTATATTTATAAATTAACATTGCCTCTTTAATTTTCCTTTTATTATTATTTCTTTCAGTTTCCAATATTTTTACGTTGTTATAATTAAAATCAAAAACATATATACATGATTTATTATGGTCATAAAAAACAGAAGCTGATAAAGTATCATTATTTTTAAAATTTTGTTTTGAATTTTGAACCCTTTTAAATAATAATATATGCTCTTTTGTTCTTTTTTTCAATGTGCACCTTGATTCACCTATATATTTACTGCCACACCTACATGTCCATTTGTAAATGATACAACTTTTATTTATCAATAGAGTTTTATTTTTTGAATTGTTTATTAATTTATTTAATGTAGGTGGTGCATAAAATGCATATCACATATTCCTCTATAAATTCTCTTAATGAAACTTGCCTGTTGCTTTGAAATTTATGGTATTAAATATAATTAACATTTTAATGAAATCTAATATATTTTCCACAACTATATTTTATAAAAGAAATATATACGTCACCATAAGATAATTGTTTATTTATAAAAAAAATGAAACTTTTTATCATAGCATTATCAGTTTCAATTGAATTAACACCAACCATCTCACAAAACTTTAGGCAATATATTATATATACACAATACAACAATACAAAGTGTTTTGATATAATATTTTCATTTATTATATTAATGTGTGAATTTAAATAATATATAAATATAGTGAAGCTATACAATTAAGTATCTTAATTCTTGAATTAGAAAAAATAATAAAGCAGAAACTACAACAATAATAAAATTATTAACAAATTAAATAAAATTATTCTTATTGCTAAAAATTTTCTTTTATGTTACATAATTATTTATAAATAATTTTATTGAAAAACCATATGTAATAATGATACAATTGTAAATCAAAAATAATAGTTATTCATGTTAGTCAGGCAACCAAATGTTCTGATGTGATTACTGGTGTTGTTAATCCAGCTTAATCAGGCTCCACATGTTGTCAAATAAAAATCTGGATGAGATTATTCTGTCCTTATAGCAAAATACCTTTAGCTTGGAAATGAATGTGTCTTCAGGCTTGGGATGAGGAAAGATAAACTTGTTGCAACATCTGGTCATCCAGATGGCATAAGTGAGAAAGGTTGAGAGTCTTGTGGTGACATAATCCCTGGGCAGGAAGCAGCATTTAATATTTAGGATTTTGTTCAGGGAAATGTGGCAGTGGTAATTAATGAAAGTTCTGATTTTGTTATATTCTGGGCAATCATTTATCATATGATCAAAGGTTTCACAGGTTCTATGGCAGTTGTGACATGTAGGATCTATATTCTTGAGGAATCTCCTGTAGTGCAGGAACCAGTTTGTCTGGAGTAAATTCAGGTTGATTTTTATGAGAAAGTCCAGGAACCTTGGCTCCAGATTGAGATGATTGAAAAACCTGGTGACCATCTGATTGTTACCACCAAGGTAAAGAATGGTAGAGTTTTGTGTGGGAAATAGCAGGCTATGAGAATCCGAAATGGAGATTTTTTGTCTGAATACTAAGATAGAGTGGCCATTGTGAGTGAAAAGGTAGTCAAGTATCTGATTTAGCCAGCTTACCTTTGAAGGTGGAGGTCTGTCTGATGGAATGACTGGTTGTTCTGTACAATCTGGGGAAATTTCTTTTGTAGGATGTGGATCAGAGAGTGGCACTTTTGGTTAATATATAGAAAACATTGCATGTAACGACATACCATTATTTTTACTATGTTGCTGCATGCGTTCAATTCCTACGGCCACTGTTTTACCATTCCACAACAACCATGCACAGATTCGGTTGGATTTTTGTATTGAAAGTCTTTGTCATGTTAATTATGGGTAGATAGTAGCTAATCTTTGCCATTACCTTGATATTAAGGAGAGAGATTTTTCCTTGCAGTGATAATAAACCTTGACAAGGTTTTTAACTGTGTTGGTGGCAGCTTCAATGATGGAATTCTGTATGTGTATCGACATGGCATGCGGTGACTTGTATATGGGAAACCCCAAAAAGTTTTGGGGGCCTACTGACAAAGGTGATGATATCTTCTTGCTGGTGTTGATTTCCAGGCCGATGACTTGTTGAGGTTGAAGGAAAGTTTGGAGGATTGGGGAATTTTTTTGATTATTTGGATGAGAGGTTTTAGATATTTTTGGGAGGGTAAGGTGACAAGGACATCATCCATGTAGGCAAATGCTTTACAGTGTTTCTTCAGCTGGGGTATATAGATTCCTGAAAGTTCTGCCTCAATCTGTTTAAGAAGGGTGTTTAAGCAGAGTATAAATAGGAGACCGCTAAGTGGAGTTTCTTGGGGCATGAATTTTGAAGGAATAAAACCATCTGTAAAGAAACCATTCAGGGAAATTTGGACCAATCTGTTATTTAGTAGATTGTCCAATATCTGAATGATTTGAGTAGGAATGTCTAGTGCTGAGAGGCAATTGAGCAGGATGTTGACATCTACTGAATCAAATGCTTCAGAGATGTCTAGCTGAATGGCAATGGGTTTGTATAGATTCTTGGATCTGATATGATCATAGAGGATTTTTATCTCCCTGATTGCAGAGAGTGTGGATGAGCCCTTCTTTGTGAATTGCAACTGGGATATGTTGTCCAGAATAACATCTTGTATTTTCTCCTTGATCACACCTTCAATGACCTTTAACAGAATTGGGGTCATGGAGATTGGTCTTATGCTAGATATAGCAGATGCATCTTCGTTTTTTTTAAGAAAGGGGACCATCGCTATGGGATAAAGTTTGGGGATCATTTTTTTGCTGTTTTCAAGATGGTCAATTAGTTTTAATATTATGGGAGCTGTGAAATTCTCAAGGTGCATAAGTATGAACTTTGGAATGCAATGTAGTCCTGGATGGACATTGGACAGTAGGGCAGCCAAGCAGTTTTTGATGTTTGATATTGTTATTCCATGTTCATTGTTTTGTGATGTCTCATGCCACTGATTCGTGGGGTAGTTAACAGAGTTTGATAGGAATTTTTTGAAATATAACTCTATTTGAATGAGCATTTGTTTGCCACAGGTATGGCTACCACCGATGAGGAGGGACAAAGGAGTTTTTTGTTTCTTCCTTGCCCCTAGAGCCCATCTGAGATAGCTATGTGTCCAGCAGTGTTGGCCAGGTAAGTATAACCTAGCATTCTTTGTTGCTATTATTTCAGCAATCGCAGCTTGTTTCTGCTTGTACTGTGTTTTAAGTAATAGGAGTTTGTCTATAGAACCATCACTTGAGAAATTTTTAATCCTATGGTGTAGCAGATTAAGATTATTCATAAGGGTTGTTGACCCTTTATGTTTTTTGGTGTGCTGTATGATTATGGTTTGGAGGATGCCTGTAAAGGCAAACCAGGCTTCTTCTGGATTTATGTTAAGAATGTCAATTTTTTCAAAGAGTATGTAGGCATCTGAGAAAACAGCTTCCATGGCAGCAGCTTTAGTTATAATTCTGATTGTATTATTTAGTCTATGGGAGTGTGGGAGTCCAGAACTAGAGATACTATCAGGGCAGGATGGTCTGAAAAGGGAATGGGTTGAATCTTGGCTTCCAAACCATAGTGCAGCTCTGAGGTGTAAAACATTAGGTCAATCAGTGTTCTAGAGCTCTTCATATAGAATGAGTATGCAGCTGCAGGGAAAAAACCTCTGCCATTTATAAAACCACTGGCTAAGAGATGAAGGTATTTCCATGTGAACACATTGTATTGCAGATTGAAGTCCTCCAAGAGTATTGTAGGGCTTTTGCTGTTTGCAGTGATGAGATTTATGGTGTATATTATTTTAGAATAGGTCAATGGGTTGTTCTGGCAGTATACGTATTTTGCAATGAATTCACTAGATTGGTATATGAGCTTGATTGCAATGAGATTGGCATCATGGTAAAGCACTTTATAGGAAGAAGGTGGTTTTTTGTTATTAATGATGGTTCCTACCCCTCCAGCAGCTGATGTATTAGTAGACAGAAGATTGAAGACCAGTTTTGAAAGTTTGAGAATTATGTGAGGGTTGGAGTTTAGGTGATATTTGAGATGTAAGATGGAAAAAATGCCTAATCGCATATAAACAGTCAGTAGAATTAATTCCCCTGATGTTAAGAACAGTGATTTGGCACTTGATCCTATCCATAAAGATTATTGCTGTTTGGTTTTACTGCCAACAGAATCTTTGATTGAAGGTTGTAATGATCCTTGTGATCACTGAATTTCTGATCTGGCAAGGATGGCCTGTGGAAATCAGCTCGAAAGAACTCAGTTTCATTGTGTGATTCATGACTGAGAGAGTTTTTGGGTGTGCTTTGTACTTTCCTCTTGTTTTTTTCCAGAATAGAATTTACACTGTAGGAAAGGGAGAACTTTATAGTTTGGCTTGGAATCAGAGATAGGTGTGAGTCCTCTTCTTCAGTGTAGGCCTTTGAAAGTTTGGAAGATTTTTGTTTATTATTAGCATTAGGGGGTAGGATGAAATCCATGTCTGAGTCATAGTCCGAGATGGGTGGTGAAGATCTATTTTTTGTAGGTGTTGTAGCTTTCATATGGGATGAATTCATACAGGGTATTGATAGTTTCAATGCGTCCATTATAGATTTAGTGTTAGAAATCGCTGGTTTTGATCTTAGAGCTCTTGGGGTTCTGAGTGCATTGTTATGGTCTTGATGGACTATGCTGAGAGGTGCATCATCTGTATCATCAGAAGAGATTGTTAGATTTTTGCGTCTAGAGACGTTATTTGGTTTTTTTGATTTTGAGCTTTTTGGTAAATTGTCTGGTTTCTGTGAGTTATCTCTGGGATTGGTGCCATTTGGGTTTTGATATGCTATTTGTATCTGTTTGCTGTCATTGGATGGTTTTCCCTTGAGTTTAGTAGAATTCATAAGGTCTTCGGTGTTGGTTACTCTACTATAGAGTTCAACTTCAGCTTCAGCAGTATGCAGGTCTGGAGTGTTTGTGGTTGGCATTTCATTATGTGTGACTTTAGCAGGTGTGAGTCTATGAGGTGCTTTACATTTGTGAAACTTATTTTTCTTTTGACCACAAGAGGTGCATATTTTTGCTGGGCATTCTTTTATGAGATGTGTTCTTTGGCCACAATGAAAACATTGTGGCCTGACACCAACGAAGGAAAGTATCATTGGACAACCTTTTGCTTTAATGGTAGTTGGTATGTCAGTGGGCCCTAGGTCTTTTCTTAGTTGAATTTGAAATGATGCAGTGTTGGATAGGATGGACTTGATTGTCTTGTCTACTGGAAAATATGAGAAATTCTGGATTTCCCATAAGGTAAAAGGGTTTCTTAGAGGAGACTATTGTCAAGGCCCATGATACAATTCTTGAGGGTTCCGATAAGTGTAGCAGGTCTGTTTGTATCAACATATATAAGAAATTTGTTGTCTAGTTTTTTGAAATTGGATTTAAAATTCATTTCGGAAGGCCCAAGTGGCAAATTCTACAGCAATGTATCTGACATTTGGGTGAGTGAGCATTCAGTGTATGCCCTCTGTTAATTTGTATCGTTTTATTAATTCGTATAGTGCTGTAATGGGGAATTTATGGAGTAAGAAATTTGGTTCTGTCACTGCCAGAACAACACTTTTATCATTGTGGTAGTTTACTAAGGATGTGAGGAGGGTTGTGAGGTATTGTTTGGTTGAAGTCAACACAGAGACCTTGGTATTGTTTCTCAGTGAAGTCATTTATGGAGAATTCATCAGTCTCAAGCCCCAAGAAGGTTTGATTTTCCTGTTGTAGATTTTTTAGTTTTAGTATATCTACAATGGTAAGGTCGTGATTAATTTTACTTGCTGTTCCGGGTATGGAGCAGGTTCCATTGTATGAATTAGTTTTTAAGTTGTTGGTATTTTGTATAGATGTAGATGGACTTGTAGTACCAATTTTTGCTATGTTAACATATGATATGTGGCTCCTAGATGAACTGTTAGCCATTGTATTACAGTTTTTTGAAATAGGTGTTATGTGAGGAAGGTAATTTAAATCACTCTGTGTCAAATCTAGTGTTGGGTTTGTCTGCTTGACTGTTGAATAGTTTCTCTTATGACCTGTATGGAAAATTTTATTTTTATCTTCTTCTCTCTGGTAGTTTAGATACTGAGGGTAAGAGGGAAGAGTTGGGAATTCATCTATAGAAAGTGGCATGCTTTGTAAGGAAGTATTTTGAACACCAGTGAGACTAATTGTATTGGTATGTTTTAATACAGGTTCCGGTATTGTATTACGTATGTGTGTGTTGTTTCAGAACTATATTTATTTATAGTATCAGTTTTGTGCAAGTTTGAATTAGTTAAAAAGCTGTTTTCAGATGGTAAATTGTTCACGGAGTTAATTTTTGGTTGAGTCCCACGTTTATTCCTAGTTGAATGTGTCGATACAGGAGGTGACGCTATTGTGTTATTTTCTGTTGAATCTTTAGATATTAGTGTAGTATTATCATTAATATATGTGCTGCAGCTATTTGTTTCTGTATATTTTTTTAGTTTTGGTGCCTTTATTATTTAATTTATGTGCCAGTTCAGGCCAATGGATTACATCCGTATTAAAAAAATTTTCTTTAGTACTTTGTTTATCCACTATGAGTGATGCGCCAGTTGAAGTGTAGCCTGTTGAACAGTTTTCATCGTTATTCACTGTAGCATCTGAAAACTCGTGGTTCATTTCTGAGATTGTTTGTTTGGAGGTCTTTATTTTAGGTATATTATGTTGTGAATTTTGTTTATTATTACTATTACAGTTAAAATCGATATTATTTTTATCATTTATTTTCGTAGATATTTCATTGGTTTTAGAATCATTAGTAACATGGCTTTCTGGTATTAACTGAGGCTGGTAAGAATAATTTTTATGTTTATTATCAGTAATATTTGTGACATTGAGGTTAGCTGTTGTATTATGCTTGGTCTCATGTTTCTTAATTAGCATCTTGTGTGTACAATTAGTTTCATAAAGCTTACATAAATCTTCCACTGTATTTATGCTGTCTTTGTTTTTGTTTGCAGTCTTTGTTTTTGTTTGCATCATCGGATGTCGTTGCGATTTTTTGCTTTCTATATTTTTCTATAGCACTTGAATTATCGGAGGCTGAATTTTGGTTATTAGTGCTAGAAGGTTTATTTCCTTTTATGATTTGAGAGTTCATTTTGAAGTGAGTTTGTGATATTTTTTTCAACTTGAATGCAACCTTCAGAGTTTTGATTGGATGTTATGCTGTTGTCTAAAGTGTATTCCACCACATTGGCAATTACGTTAACATTTGAAACATTTGCATGCTCTTTGGGAATGGTAGGGCCTATGTTAGAAACATTGTTAGCTTTCAGTATTTTCAGCAGCCTAAGGTTAGTATTCCGGTATTTAGGCATGCTATGTGAATAAAATTTCTTAGTATTAATGTTATGTTGGAACTCTGTGAGTTTTCCGCACTGTTGTTTAAGTCATATCTTATGCCCAGGTCTATGTTACCCTTCAGGCTCTGGAGAACGTTCAACTTCATGGAGTACTCTGTGACTTCAGATTTTGTTGTTTTAACTCTATTGCAATTATCAGATTCATTTACATTTTTATTTTTTATTAGATCTTGGGAATGCATATAGTCATGATTATTATCATTAAAATTAAGCATTGTATGAGAATATATCAACTTTACCCTGATCTTTCAGCAGGTTTACTGTTTCTTTGTTAGGTTCTAGACCCTTTATGACATTTCTAAATAATTACTTTTTTTTAGATGTCTGTTGCATTTTTTTGATATTTTTAGTTTATATAATACTTGACTCTTTTTTGGCTTCGAATTAACAGAGGTAATTCTTTTAGATTTATCATTTATTCTGGGATATCTTTTTTATTGCGATTTTACCACTGTTAATTGTGCTATCAAGAGGTTCAAAACATATCCCATATTTCGGATTGTAGGCTAAATTTCCCACATCCATCAGAACTATATTAATAAAAAACCCTTACCTTAACCAATAAAGATGAGATTTGTTGGATGGCTGGTGTTCTAAAAGCTTTTGAATAGTCTAAACAGGCACTAACCTATATTCAATGCACTTTAAAATTCGCAATAATCAAACATATTTTGCCGATAGAGGGATCTTTCAAACCAGGACACAATAAATGACAATGTATTGTTATGCTAGTATACATTGTAACCCTTTACTTTGTACATTATTTTCTTTTCAAGATGTTATCAATTAGTTTTCTATGTTTATTAATGTTTTTTTTAAAAAGTAGACAATAAATAATTTAAATTTATATGCAGGTTATCTTGTCAACCTGGATATAAAATATATCCCAATATTATGTTTCACATTTGTATAGTCAGTTAATAATTTTAGTTGTTTAAAATATGGTATCAAAATAGCTGTTATAATAATAAGACATGTGCTTGTATAAAGTTAAAATATAGCTAAAATTGTTTGAAAAGTTGTAGGATTAAATAATGTTGAGTTATTTAATACTTTAAACTAAATCTTCAATTAATAAAGTTACTTGCTGAATTAAATACTTTAAATTTAAAAAAAATAAAGTTTGTTAAATTAGAGTTAAATAATAATAGATAGCTTTATAAAAGATTAGCTACTATTTTAAGTCTAATTAGCAATCAACGATAGGTATCTTTAATTAGAAAAGTTTTTTTTTTTTAAAAAGACAGTTCAATTTTAGATAACTTAGTTTCTGTAGCTAAATAATAAATTTAGTTAGTTTAAATCAGCCTTAAATTAGTTGATAAAGTAGCTTAAAGTTAAAGAAATTGTTAACTTCCTATCTGTATTTAGGGATTAGTTTATAAGATGGAGTGCATAGCTGGAGGATGTTTGAAAGTCTGAGTTCAATTCCTTTCTAATTACATTAGGTAGTATAGACAATATACTTAAATAAATATTTGAATATTATAGATATAATACAATGCATAAATGAGATTAAACCACTAAACATCATATGATCACCATCTCTTATACTAGCACAATTGTTATTAAACAAGGCAAAACTCTCTATACAGTAGTGCCACAACTGTGCCAAACAGAGTAATCAATGGATGCTAGAAGGCTTATGCATAAAATACCTATATAGTATCTACTCATCCAATATCCCCAGACTAGTTTCTGGCTTGTGGCTTTCGACATTGATTACTCTGGTTAGCACAGGGTGGAACTACATCACATCACACTTGTTTAATAACAATTATGTGCTAGTATAATATATGGTGATCATATAATGTTTTGTGGTTTAAGACCAATCCTGCCTTATAGGATAGTGGTGGCTATTGTTGTTAAAGAGCCAAAGATCTCAAAATGTATGGATGCTAAACTGAGTTCAGACCCACATGACTATATAAGCTATTGAGCTTAGATTGAAAATATTGTGTTTTCAATTTCATTCTCATAGTTTTGTAGTTAAGTGGAGATAAAGGGTGCTACTGAAGAGTTGCATTAGATCCGAAGATCTAGGTGCAGTACTCTCAGATCCAAGACTACTCATTGACAAAGGCCACAAGCTAGAAACTAATCTGGGGATATTGGATGAGTAGGCACTAGATAGGGATTTTATGCACAAGCCTTCTATCATCCATTGATTACTCTGGTTGGCACAGGAGGGAACTACTGTATGGAGAGTTTAGCCTTGTATAAATGAGCCCTTGAATTATCACAATAATTATATCTTAAAAATTAAATTAAATTTTGTTTACAAAAATAAGCTTGCAAATATAATATAAATAAGTAAAAAAATTAAAACAATAATTATTCTGTTTTCTTAACTCTATCTGCATCACGATTACAAATAAATAAATAAATTTATACATTTGATTTTAAACAATTGTAAAACACATATTTAAATATAAAAATATCACTCCAAAAAAGCTTTGAATTTTTCAATTTTTAGATAAAGGCTTCCATTTTTATGCCTAAGTAAATCATTAAATTTACTTCTCATAATATCACATAAGATGATATTTTTTATTGTTGTTTTTTTTTTTTTAACTTTAAATGTTAAATACTACTCAGGATGGCATACACTGTCATATCTGTCTATAACTATTTTTTTATATTTCTATATTGAATATTGTAGAATTTATCCAGAATATTTGGAAATCGAAACGTCAGTATATTAATATTAAAAGTTTTTAACACGGATGAACCCGCAAAATATGTATTTTATATATTTAACCTGTGCAAATCTTCGTTTTAACACACACACACACACACACACACACGCACACACATATATATATATATATATATAATGGATATTTTAAATGGAAATATTTAATGTATGGAGTTATTCATTTATAATTACTCAATTAGAAAACATTCAACTTAGAACAGCAGTTAATGAAAGCCAACTATCCCAGACTAAGAGTTAAAATAAAACTGTCAGGCTGTTTACATAGTCAAAATGCATTGGGATAAAGTATAAGGGGTGACTATACATTGAATCTCTAATATGAATGTTAATAATGCATAATAAAAATAATGATGTTAAATAAAAAATGTACTTGCTTTTTTTTATGGTATTAAGTCTCCAATCATTATTAAATTCTGGGCACCACGTGATAAATATTATCAGAAAATATTCCAGGTGTATAGTCTACTATTATGATTTAAAATATTTTCTTCATAATATTTTCTTTATTTTATATTAATCCTTCTTAAAATTTAATGATTACCAACTAATACATAACCCCTTAACCCAAATCCTCGTATATTGTGCTAATATTATGCTAAATTTAAATCTAATTATACTAGTTATGTGTTTGCGTATATTTTAGCATACGTACAGAAAACGTATGTATATATGTAAAAATCAGTAAATATGCACATATATATTTCTAGTAGTTAAATAAATGAAAACATGCTATGTATGTGTAGCAAAAAACTACATATATGCAGGAAAGAATAATATTATAAGATTAAAACATTAGAGAATTTCTTTATTTAGAATATTTATTCTAAAATGAATTTTTGAAATTATAATATTTTTGCATATATCGTTAAATTATATAATTGCATTACATATATAATAAAATGTTTTTCCATCTTTAGATTTATTTTTCGAAAAAAAGGATTTAATAAAATTAATCATTCTCACTGTATTCTGACCTACTTAAAATTTTAAGAGATTTTAAAACCAAGTGTGAATAAATTAACCTGGTCAAGCTCAGGAAACCCACCTGCAAAAAAAAATCATAACAGCAGGTATCCCAGATTTTCAAGAATACAGTGAGATAATTAAAAAAACAGATTTCAAACTGCAAAGAAAGGGGAGAGGGGATGGGCTAGTATATGAGCTTACTTCAGCCATCTTTAAAACATTAATTCAGTATTCAGTCTTCACTCATTCTTAACTTGAATTTTAAGTATTTTGTAAAAATGATAATGATGATGGCTTAGAAGGCAATTCACTTGCTTTCTAGATCCCAATGATAGTCTACAGGATATGGTGAAAGATGTACTAAAAACCAATGCCACCTAAAGGAAATGCTCAAGATGAAGCCGACTTGCCACAGCACAGAAAATATAGTGGTAACAGATCTCCATCAATCTAAAGTTAACTTTAAACTAAACTTCATAAATCCTAAAAGCTAGCTAAATTTATTAATTATGGCCAAAATAATTTAATGTATTCTAAACTTATAATCTAAATGTATATTTTGTTTTCTCTTATTTAAATCATAAATCTTGCCTGTTCCAATAAGAATTTGTTATACTTGAATTATAAAAAATAATTCTCACTATTCTTATTACTTAACTCCCTGATATATAGTGACTTGGATTCAAAAAATAGGAGTGTATCCTTTTTCTATGTTCACTTTTCCTAAGAGAATTAATGTTTTAATACGCCTTCAGTGTTTTTCAATATAATAACAATTTTAAAAAAATTGAAGTTCATAAAGGTTGTTTGACCTATTTTAATACTCCTTATTCAACCCAGTAAATTATTGCATTTTATTGTTAATTAGATTTTTTTTCAGACATTAGTTTCAAACAAAATTATCTATTTAAGTTATTTGGATATTCAGTAGGAGTCTGTCTGATGTGGTATGAAAAGATTCTTATTTTAAGAATTTGTTAACAATACTAGGAACATATCCATATATGTTAGGGTCCAAACTTACTATTTTTTCTACATATTATTCAAATCCAACTTAGGCTTCTAAGTTTTTTCTCAACACTTTCTTTTTTATCCCCAAACTGACTTTAACAGAGTAAGACTGATCTGAGTTTGTATTTAAAAAAACAAAAAACAAAAACATTACAGATCAAATTTTATGATGATGGAATTTGGAATAATTTTCCTTATCTAGAATTAATTTTCTTCTTCTTCTTACTTTTCCTATGTATTGATTTCTACTTTAACATGTCATACCATTTACAACTTTTTTAAACACTTTATCAATACTATTTATTATATCAAAACTAACAGTTTTGACTGTCCTGCAGTCATCGTCAGAGCTCTTTACAATCCTATGATGATGACTACAGGACAATCAAAACTGTTAATTTTGATATAAATAAATAGTATTGATAAAGTGTTTAAGGAAGTTGTAAATGGTATATGTCTAGAATTAATGCGTAAATGTCTTTAGAAATTTTTTAAACGTTTAATATATATTCAACTTATAATAATACTAATCTGTGTATTATTACTAACAATTGAATGGATTTGAAAAGTTTAAATAAAGTTGACTTTTCCTAAAAATATTTAACAATTAATGATCAATGTTACAAATAGTCTAATAAAGAGTTACAATTATAAATTTTTATATAAAATTTAATTCTTCAATAGCTCCTATTTAAATGCAGCTTTTATACTAGCTAGCTTACATAAAATAATATCTAAATAATTTTATAACATTCCATAAAAGGAGAAAGTGAGCAAACATTATCTCCACATAAAATTGATATTTCCGTGTGTGAATTGTTACGAAATTTCTCATGATAACCAGTCTTTTGGATGAAATACTTAAAACAGCTGTTTAAAGAGAAAATAGTGTTTCTTTTATTTTTTTTAAATTTCCATTCACATTTGTTATTTATATATACATGAGAATGAATGTATGTTGTGGATTGATATATACATGTATGGAGTTATGTGAATACGTACACGACTGAATTTTACTACAGATTAAAAATGTCAACATTTTTATACAAAAATAAAAATTCAATCTTTCTAAAGGATCATGGTTCTTATGAAGTCATTAATTGTGATTTTAAAGATGTTTTATAAGTATTATTAATTGTTGTATTTGGGTAAGCAGAGATTTTCATGATTTTCAGGAGTGTTTTTGATTTCATGTATATGGAGAGTAATCATACTAATAATATTTTTTGATACAAAATATTTATTTAGATGCATCAAACTCTATCAGTAGAAAATCAGAGTGATTTATTAACATTTTTCAACGTTCTGTTTCATTAATAAATTGAGAAATCATGAAAATTACTAGCAAAATAAAGCAACTAAATTATTCTTCATCTTTTCTTATTGTTTAGTTTTCCAAATTTTGGTTTGCTGAAATATTAGACAATTAAGCCATAGAGATATACTAAATATTTCCCCAACAGTAATAGCTATGAACTATCCAGATGGTGACAGATAACATATGGTTAAAATATTAGTAACATAAAAACATTCCCTTATATAGTAAAGACTTTCACAACTTCTGTTCATTAATCATAATTTTCATTCTCTCTCCATATATATATATATATATATATATAGGCGTGTGCGTTTTTGTTAAATAGAACAATATTGTAATCATAACAAAAATAATAAATATAATGGTAATAAACCATTATAAACAGTCTTTCAATCTACAAAAGTATTTTCAGTTAATCTCTTAAACCTACCTCAACTGTCATTAAATTCAAAACACAAAGTGGAAGCAAATGCCATCAACTCAAATCCCATGAATCCCGTATTTTAATGTTAGCAGCTTGTCTATTTATTAAATGCATTTTATTTCTATTAATAAAAATTGCCTCCTTAATTTATCTTTTATTATAGTTTCTCTTTGCATGAAGAATTTTCACACTTTCAACATTAAATTTAAATTCATATTTAGAAGTTTTTTCATGATCAAAGAAAACTTAAGCAGTCATTAAATCACCATCATTTTTCTTCTTCTTCTTCTTATTGTTGTTGTTGTTATTATTATTATTATTATTATTATTATTATTATTATTATTATTATTATTATTATTATTATTATTATTATTATTATTATTATTATTATTATTATTATTATTATTATTATTATTATTATTATTATTATTATTATTATTATTATTATTATTATTATTATTATTATGTGTAAAAAGTAAGAATAATGATGATTTAATGACTGCTTCAGTTTTCTTTGACATGAAAAAACATGTAAAGATAAATTTAAATTTCATACTGAAAGTGAGAAAATTCTTCATGAAGAGAGAAACGATAATACAAAAAAAAATAAAGAGGCAATTTTTATAAATATGAAGGAATAAATGCATTTAATAAATAGACAGGCTGCTTACAATAAAATACAGGATTTATGGCATTTGAGTTGATGACGTCTGCTTCTTCTTTGTTTTTTTTTTAATTTTATGGCAGTGAAGCAGGTTTAAGAAATTAACCCTTCTGTGAATTGAGAGACTGTTTATAATTGCTTATTATCGTTATATTTATATTTTTCTTATGATTATATATATATATGGACAATAAAAGTGTTTTTGTTTACAATTAATATTAAAAAAATAAAAAAATGAATTGTTAGTACCAACTAATGCCATTAAATACTTGGAAATAAAATTATTAAATATAAAATAAAAATTCAACATGTTTGCTGCAAGAATAAATAACTTAATAATAAAAAGACATTTATTTCATAGATCAATAAATTTAGAGTTTGTTAAGAAGGTGATAAATTACATACATCATGGTATTTTATGAATGAAAAACACTTGCTTGATTCATTTAAATGAACAACTTCATGAATAAAAGGGGGAGAGGGCATTTAAACATTTTATGATGTGAAAATATCCATAAAACAAAATAAGTTTTAAAAAAATTGATGGACGTGTTAAATAGGAAGAAAAAAGATTTATTATTGTGAACATAAATAAAAATTGAATTAAAAATGGTCATGCAATAAAAGTTTTTTTTAAAGAAAAAAAATTAAGAAATGAAAAATAAAAAAGTTTAAAAAAATAAAATTGTTTAAAACAGTGTGTAAAGTCATTTAAAAAGCAAAGAACAAATAATGAGTTTTAAAAACTTATTGGAATATGCAGTCAGAAAAAAATATATAATGTGTGTACAATTTTGACTTAGATAAGGCGACTGCGTGTGCTGAATAATTTTAAAATTGTTTATTGCATTTCTGACTTCCGGAAATCTTTGATACAATAAACGAGTGCTTTGAAAAATTTAAAAAGCTGTACAGCATTACCAATTTGCCTTATATTGATTGTATTTTTACATGATGTTTAAAATCATCATAGAGTAGTTGTCAATTCATAGACTAATATTACGCTCAGCATGAAAAATATAATAGTAGATTGAACAAAAACGATTTGTTCAAAAAGATTAATAGTTTGATCAAACTACATGATTATACTATTTGAAGAACACTTTTCATGAAACATGCTTTATTATATACATCACATCAACATTTAATTACAGGGAAATGATTTATTATGTAAGAAAAATCATGTATGATTTAAAGAAACCATCTGGTCATCTAGTAATTCTTTAAAATCACCAAAGTTTAATCCAAAATTAAAACTGTGGACCTGATTTTTGAAATAATTATTGCTTAAGTTTAAAACAAATTTCAAACATTTTTATTAGTTACTTTTTCCTGGTTATATTGCTATGTTTAATGAGCATTCTCAAAACAGTTTATTATTACAAATATTACACAAGGGCATTATTTTTAAAACAGGCATTATTTTTGAAAATATAATAGTATTATGTCAAAAATTGCCCTCATGCCAACAGTAGAATTCATAGGTATTGGGGAAAAGAATGATTCTTTCTTCAAGGCATAAACATATCCCATGCTTCCTTATGTGGAGTTGGTTTTATAAGACAACATATTCAATTATGAGTTTCTTTGAAACCGGATTTTGGATATAAGTTTAATTTGAAAAAAAACTTGCATGTTTGTAAAGTCTTATCTATGGATACTGTGATTATTATGAGACAGGATCTAAAAAAATAAATGGCTTAAATGATCTGTGTCTGGCACAATCTTCTAATTCTTGGTGGTTTACTTACCAAAGTAATTGAAAATAATTATAAAATGCAAAAGGGCAGTAAAGATAACTTTTATTTTCTTTCAAAATATAATTAAATGGAATGTGAACTTCTGTGAACATTTTAAAATCTATACTAGGCAAATATATGTAGCTTGAATATGCTGTGTTTAAGATTTATGTTTTTTTTTAATGTAATCTTTCAAAGAAATGGAGTTGAATTGAACAGGTTAATGAGTACTTTTTTTTTGAAAAGCATAATATTAACTGGAATAAGATGGCATAATTTTGGATTTCCTAAATATCTAATTTGTTAGCTTCTATACTTGGAATTTATAGACATATCAATAAAAGGTTATTAATATTACATCATAATTAACACGCTGATAATTATGGTCATTTTATTAATTCATATGTTTCAACATTAGATAGAACTAAAAAAATGAGAGCATTTATTATTTTTTGAATTGTATTATTAAATCTATATTATTAAAATAAAACACTCTTCTGGAGGCTTTAATGTAAGTGTTAATAGAAAAATCTAAATTAAACTCAAATTATTGATAATAATAATATTGACTCTTGATCTATTATTATTGAAATTTTACACAATACACAGGATAATTATTACAAATACATTAATTTAAGCAAGACAAAAATAAACATAGAAGCACTCTTGCTTAAAACAATGACATCTAAAAGATAAAATTATGATTAAAAGTTGCAATGCAAAAAAAAAAATATTACTCTAGAATTTGATAGCATATATTATTTTACAGTTCAGGCATGAGGAAGATATACATTGAGGTACACCGGAAGATGAAGACATTTTGGAAGAATCATCTGAGTTAAAACAAAAATTAATGGTATTTCTGACTTACAGGTGAAAATAAGCTTTTCACAATTAAGGTAGTGTAGTTGAGAAACTGTCAGTGATTGGATCAAATAACAATACATCTTTTTTCATTATACATAGTAATAAATAAGTTTATTTACAAATTCATTTGCTTTAATACATTCACTGGGCAATGCAAAGATGCAATCAAGAGCATTGAATACATTCACTCTTGCATGAAGTTAACATCTAGTTTTGTTCTAATAAGTACATATATTTAAGTAATTTATAATAAAAAGTCAGTATTTTATCATATTTTAAAAGAGATGCAGCATGTAAAATAATTGCAAAAAACACATATTTTCATATATAATACGAAAAAAATACAATGATACCTACATTAATTACAAATTCATCAGCTTAAATACATTTTTTGCAAAACTCTAATATGCAATTGATAGCATTGATATATTCTGTTAGCTGTGAAGCAGATGAATTTTTTTTAACCAAATTCACACTTTTAAGTAATTTACTATGAAAATCAATATTTTTTTCATATTTTTAAAGAGGAGTGAAATAACTGAAACAATTGCAAAGAAAAACATGTAATGTTAAAATAAAATGGAAAAATTAGTTTGTCTTCCCAATGATTATTGCAAAATGTGTGCATTGTACATGTCTTGCATAGGTGTCATTTACAAGAAAGGAAATTTTGAAAGACATTTTAAAACCATAAATGGAATATATAAGAGATGGATTGTGACACTTGAAGAAAATTACAAGTAGCCCTTGTTCTGAAAATATATATCAATCCTGACCGTGGATCATGAAATAATCACATTATAAGTAAATCCTATTCTAAATATTTCAACAATTGTTAAACATTAAAATTTTTATTTTGAGTACACAAAAGTATCATGTTACTGTGTTCACTTATAAAAAGAGAATCCTTATTATTTGTCTGATAAAAATACTATTAATATTGATTTGATTAAAAAATAAAAGTGAAATTTTTTGAAGAACAAAATAATACATTATATAATGAGCATTATAAATTTATAAAAATTTAAAAACAATTGTCATGAAGTTATGAATATAGTTAGTGAATGAAAAGAATAATTTGATAAATTATTAATAATCCTAAAAGAATTTAGATGACTGTTATTTATTATAACAGAAATAATTTCAAGGAATAAGCTGCAAACCTGGAATAATTAAAAAGAAAGAAGCAGTATAGATATAGTTTTTTGTAGTTGAAAAAGAAAGTAAAATTTGTATAGTGCTTTATGAATTTAGCCATGACATGGCCCAGTTGTACAATTTTGTGGCAATCATTGAAAATATAAGATAATCTTTTGAAGTTTATTTATATTATCTGGATGCTACATGTTGAAATGAAAAAGAGCATTATTACTGTTAGTGGGAAATCTGGAGTATTTAAAAAAACAATTGTCAAACGTAAATGTTCCAAACATTTTTACACTTTTTCATTATGGTCTTTGGAATGATTTCTAAATGGTTTCATTAAGTGGGCATCAAAATTATATTTGGGAAAGTGATAATTTAAGCTTAAAATTAAAAACACAATCTTTTGACTTCTAATAATTGCGTTTTCCTTTTACATTTAAAAGAAGATCTATATTAATATGATCTTAATAATTTCAATTCGGACTTTGAAAATTTCAGTAATTGATATTCAAAAAATTAAAAGTCCTTATGAGAGAATTTAATTATATTCTTTGTTTTTTCATCTGAAGTTAAAATAATCACACTTTCTTATATTAGAATAATGGCTTCTAATAGTACTGTAATATCACAAAATTTATTATTAAAATATATTAATTACTATGAAATAAAAGTAATACTTTTGTTTGCCTTTTAAATAGTAAATAACAAGATTTTTTATATACTTTGAAATCTTTTATGATACTAATTTGCATGCTAGTCCATTGGTTTGTAATAAAAAATAACCACTTTCAAAATCAAATGAACATTGCAGAACATACAGGTTTTATTAAAAAGGAAAATCTGCATAAATATTTATATTAGTACAAGTGAATATTATTTTAAGTAACTATTGATAGGATTAAGCTAAACTTTAATATATAAAATTAAAACTATTGACTATTATTTTCACTACAAGTTCCTATGAGTTCTATTTTAAAGGCAATGGTGGCTGTTTGGGTTATATTAAATTTTATTTTAAGTATTATTCCTTCATTGCATCGTGTAATGAGTTATATTTACATTTTATTTTATTACTAAACCTTTATTGTATATTGTACGTCCAGAATTATATTTTACTTGTTACAAATATAAGGTTACAAACAAACATTTTTAAAAATAATATTCAGATATTGCATATATAAAAAAAATTAGCTAAAATATATAATCAAATTCAATGGCTGTTGTTTCTTCCCAAATGCTGCTAACAAATTTTTGTGATTGATAAAAAAGTTTTAATTCCATTTCACAAATTCAAATAAATTATTATTAAAAGATCATAAAATAATGGAATTCCATTTTCAAATTCAAAACTTCACTTACATTTATTATAATAACAAAAAAATTAGCACATTAATAAAAAGTATTTCTTTTTTAGCCAATCAAGTCAATCATGACATTTTGTTTTATGTTACTCCAAATATTTTCTCTTGTTTACAGCCAAAATTTTTTGAATAAAATCTGAGTTTAATCATACATATCTTTTTACTAAATATTTTACAAATATGTTAACAAAAATAATCATAAATATACAAAGTATGAAAAATGTAAACTTTTTATTTTTGAAGCTGTGCTCTTTCAAGCACTTTTGGGAACTACAAACAAAAAATCTACAAATTAGTGTTGTACTGAAAGTCTTCAGATTGTTTCTTTTAATTTATAAAACAATATATACTTTGATACCACTTTTTTCCATCAAAGTAACCTATAAAATGATTGCTAATGAGAGAATGAATTTAATCCAGAGATTGAAATTCCACTGAGAATATACTGCAAAACTTCATCTAGTCGTGAGATTATTAAATTGAGAAAACATATACATATCATGTAAGAAATCAAAATTTAAATATAACATGTACATTCTAAATAATCCACTTTATACGAAAATGAATAGATAATTATGTGTTATGAAGATGTGTATATTAACTATGAAATCATTTATAATTACATAATAAATTTATTATTAAAATATAAATTCCAATTGAATTTAAAATGATTGAATCCTTATAAAAAACAACAGTAGATTTCAATATTTAAATTAAAACTAAAAACAATAAAATTTGAATAATTATATGCCATTGGCTAGATTTTAAAAATAGATTATTTAATCCATGAATTTAGAAGGGAAAAATGTATAATAATTAAAATAAAGGAAACATTTTTTTTTTTAAATTACAATTTTATTATTAAATAACAAAGAGTACAATAT
Source organism: Epiperipatus broadwayi (assembly GCA_028023455.1). Classification (NCBI taxonomy): domain Eukaryota; kingdom Metazoa; phylum Onychophora; class Udeonychophora; order Euonychophora; family Peripatidae; genus Epiperipatus; species Epiperipatus broadwayi. Next base: position 5,335,369 of record JAQFVV010006278.1, on the reverse strand, counting down.
TGTCTATTCTATTTTTTAAATGACTAAAGCTAATCATTCCATTTTTTTTTTTTGAAAAGAGAAAATCTTGATTTGCTTTGTTTCTTTGTGTAACTAAAGCTTCCAAGTGAATTTTTATACTAAGTTTAAGTATGTACTAAGTTTTGAGGTGCTTGTATACTTATAAAAAGTTTTATTTTATTCTCTGTTCATAAAAGATCAAGCTAAACCTCATAGAAATCTTCAGAGGATGCTATAAATAAAATTATTTTACTGGAAATATATACCTTTTACTATTAAGTGAAATTGTTCTTCAAAGAAATATATAAGAGCCTTTCTATTTTTGTCAACTGACAAGGTAAAAAATTAAAAAGAAATAAAAACTTTTGTAAATCAAGTTAATAAATCAAATTATTAATGATTAATGTTTTAAGCTATTTCTTTGTTTTGTTGATGCTTACATATATATATAATAACCCCAGTGCATAACGCTATACCGAAATAAATATACAAATATTAAGCAATTAAATCATCTC